>JANHGB010046882.1:0-64881 GCA_026283785.1 Coracopsis vasa
TTCTTTTTTATTAAACCACAAACTATTCCCATACACTAGGAAGAGAAGCCATGCCAGATGTGCTCATATTCAAAACCAACATTGCTTACTTCACTCCTTCCATTTCCCATGAAATAAAACCATCTGAATGTTGAGTGATGACTAGGAATTTGAAAAAAAAACCAAAAAAAAACACCCAAACCTTTATGTATTTCAATTTTTGAAAAGACATTTCATGCATTTTTCAATGTTGAGTGTCCAAATCTGAAGAGAAATAAGATGAATTGGGATGCCTTCTAGGCAGCATCAAAATCCATTGAAATTCAGAGAACTACTTGAAGAATAAGCAATCAAAACAAATTAATGTTGGACTCTTCTTCTACACTTCTGCTTACCTTGACTGTAGTGCAGGAGGGCCATGTTTGCATGGCTCATTTATCTGCTTCTGTTACCCTGCTCTGTTGCACCTTGCCCTGTTGCAGATGCTCTGTTACATCTTCTGCCCCTGTTTTTCATTGCTTAAAGCACTGTCAGTATCCAAATCACTTCTGTTTCAAAAGGGGTGAAAACAGCAGCACCTGGAGTGGGCTTAATAATGTAATCTACCTGTGTGCCAGCAGCCCTTTTAAGTCCAGAAGGGCATCTTTCTCTTTCCCTTGGGGAAAAGAGCTAGTGCATACCTGCAGGCAGCTATGTGTCCCTGGCATATGGCACAGCCTCAGTATGCCGTCCCGTTGTCTGCTGGGCTCACCAGAAACCCAGAGCGGCGCAGCGGAAGGTGGGGACCTCTCTGGAGCGCTGTCTGAATCTGACCTGTCTCACGTAATAGCTAAAGCTAAGAATGCCACTGCAGTCCCTTGCATTTAGGGTCTCTGCAACACTTCCCTGAGTTGCCAGTGTGTGCTGGGAGGCTTACTGCAGACCTCAGGCAAATCACTGTTGCAGCATGTCATTTCATGTTTAAAGTTATCAGAACCTTTTAACCTCATGCTGAGCATGCAGTACTAATTCTGCACTGCAGCTATTTAACATATGCATCATGTGGCTTAGTGGGGTTATTCATCAGAGTATGGCTGGGCCCCATTTTGGACTCTGACAGCATGGCACAGAAAAAAGCCAATGGCTTTTGTGACCCTATCTGCTTTCTGCAGACCAGCCCAACATCTGTTTGTCTCAGGGCTTCAGCTGTGGACAAACAGCCTCTTCCAGGGACTGGCTGTGCTGGTAGATGAAGCCACAACACCAGCTGCTCATCACCTGCTGCCAGACTAGTAGCTCAAATGAGTCCCCACTGACGTGTTTCAGTTCAAACAAGCTATTGCAGCCAAGACCTAATCACTTAAATTTTAGATAAACTGTGCCAGGGAACAAATACTGCAGCCCTCCAGGTACTTACAAGGAGATGGCAGGGTCTTACATCAGCATACCTTGGTTTGCATCCCACTCTCTCTTTATCCTTCAGCTCTTTATTGAATGGGGATGGCCGGTTATTCTCATTTTGTAGAATTGTAAAGGGAAGTTGCTCTGCATTTAGGCAGAAAGCTGACACCAGAAAGAGCATCTCCCAGGTTTTCAGTTGCGTGGTATGAATGTGGGAAGGAATCCCAACACATAAGATCTTAGATCAGTTTGAAAAACTGTGTTTCTAGTGTGAAAAGGAGGAACAGGATGTAAGGTGTAGGGAAAAAAGAAATCTTTGCAATTTTTCTTGAAGTTATCTGGAAGAATGTGTCTGCTTAGAGATGTTACTAAAGATATCTGGCTGGATTTCTATTACTCCCTGCTAAATTATTTTAGGGATACTAGTGTTTGGATAGATAGTATCTTTATTGATTTTTGCTAATTTAATCTTGGGTTGGAAATCTCTAGAGTGTTTCCTATAAGAGATTTCTAATTCTAAGCCTCTGGTTTTAGGAGTGGTTAAAAAATTATGCAAATTTAAACCTTGTCATATCTAATGAAAACATTGCTCATTTTTGCAATTCTCATTTCTTGATTTAAAGACAAAGGTAAGAAAAGCCTGTAAAGCAGATTCACATCTTTCTTTGCTAAAATTATAACAAAATGTGAATTTTTTACAGTTTTACATGGTTTTCTAAGAGACTAAACTATTGGTAATGCCTGATTTCTGCTGCTGAAAAAAAGGGTGGGTTTTTTCCAATTCTTTTTCATTTTCTAGTGAAATCTTGTCAGAAATATCTGTTTTAAATGCATTGAATCAAATTAACTGGAGTGATGCAGGCTCCCATTTTTTTGTATTGGATTTACTCTGAAAATTTCTGTAATATCAAAGTGATAACTTGAGTTTTCTAAAACTAATACATTAAAAATAGAGAGCTACAAAGTGCCTAGATGATTATCTTTTCCTGTCTTCTACCTTTCAGTTCTTAATTCTATTCATTTTAGCTTTAAAAAAGAACTTCTTGCAGGCATATTTAAATCCAGTCTTTCTTGCAAACATGTATATTGTGAAGCCTGTTATTATATCCATAACTTCTTGCTGCTGTGCATGAGAGACACAGTTATTCTATTTAACTTTATTATCAAGCACACTTATTGAGCACCAGGTCAGCATGGTGCTAATCTTTTGCTAAGGAGCTTTGTGCCAGGAAGTTTCTCATGAGTAGTTACTGTGAGAATTGCTTTGCATATTAAGTGTCAGTGGCTGGAGCTGTGTGATCAGCAGCCTGAGCATATGCTGCCCCTTGCCTAAGGAAAGTACTTTAGTCTTTCTTTGAAAGTGGGAGGTGAGAAAATTGTCTCTGTCTGAAAGTAAAAAGTGCCAGAGATGCTTGACACAGACCTGAAACAGCAAGATATAGCTTTCTGTAATGAAATCCACAAAATCAAGATAAAAATCATGAATCAGTATTCTAAATTCAGCATTTGTTAGGTGCCCTTGATGCCTACTAGCTGGGATATGTGGTCTGTGACCTGCACCCTCTGTAAATCCTTTGGCTGTGGCCTTGCTCATAAGAAAGCAGGCTCTGGGATTTGGGCTGTTTTCTGCCTCTAAAGGCTTAAAGCTTGCCCTGACCCCTTCTGAAGGGGTGTTATGTTGCCCTCTGTGCAATGCCCTCATTGCACTTGCTGTGGCCTTAAGTATAGCACAGGACTCTTTCACAATATAGTAAGGACCACTGTATGTTAAGATATAGCCTGACCAAAAAGCATGGAAAAACAAGTTTTTCTTCCATCCAGTTACCTAATCACTTCTAAGAAATGCTGTGCTTTTCTGACATTTAGAACTGTGGGTGAACTGCAGGCACTGTGCACCTGGCAGCTTTTGAAACAGGTAGCAGCACATACTGGAAATACATACACATGGGTCATGTCTGCGAATCAGAAAACTAGCACTTAAATATCTCATTTATTTTACTATCTTATTTCTCTGAAAAATCCATATACACTTTGACATGGCAGGGAGAAAAGCTTCTGAAAAGTGAATAATTCTTGTGGCTACGTATTAGTTTTAAAAATAAATAAATTGAAGCACATAATAGGGAAATTCTCAAATGAAAACATTAGGGATTATTTCCAATATGGATTAGTTAACCAAAACGTCCTTAAAGGAACACAGCAGTACATTGCAATTAATTACTTTTTTTCTTAAATGAAAAGGGGGAGAAAGTGATTTCACTTGGCCAAAACCAATAGGCAAATGATTTTTCTCACTAAGAGTTTTGGAAGAGGGTTTGACTTACTGTGAGTATGATTGACACCAGCTTGGAAGCTTTTAGGCAGTTTGTAAAATGGGCCTTAGCTGCAAAAATCAGTTCCGCGCCCCAGATTCTCCTGAGCTTAATGTTTGACACAAGCCCATCTGTACCAGGATTTGCTCCAAGGCAGACTGAGGTGAATGGCATGGTTTTAATTTTTTTTAAAGAGACAGAATTCAATGACAACCCAAACGCCTAAGAAAAATAAAAATACTTTTGATTAAAACCCCTCAAAAATAAATGTGCATAGTAAATTACCTGGTTAATATTATGACTTACGTTGCATGGGGTTTGGGTTTTTTTCCTGTGTCATGTGATATTTTAACGTTCCTCAGAAAAGTATAAAAATAGAAAGTCCTGCTTTCTACTATAAATCCAGTGTCATTGGAGAATACATTTTTCTTGTAGATGATAGCACCAGGATCTGGCCTGTCTCTACACTTGTTTCTGCATTTGCATTCCTAAAGCTTTGAAGGCAGTCTTCTGGTGATGACAAATACCAGCAGATAGAAAGGATGAATTAGGACTTCTGATGGCATATTATCAAGTGCTGAAAATAAATCTGAGTTGAAAATACAACATCGACTGTTGGAAAAGGAAACATCTGACCATAAAATTAATATGGAAGAAAGAAGCTGAGCAAAAGCCAGGCTCATAAGTCTTCCATTATGAAAGCCATGCTCCAAACCAAGTCAAAGTAGTAGAGGTTGTCAGGGATATGTTGAAAGCCTTTGGTAAACTGGAATTATTTTTAAGCTTTCATGACTTTTCCTGTTTTGTTTAGACTGTCAGGAGAGCAAAGCTTTTTTTTAAACCTCTGTAAAAGTTTGTTTGCAAAATATACCAAATATCCACACTAATTTTCTGGTTTAAGTATGTTGTATTATATAGCAGGAAAGAATGCTGGGGAGATTGCTAGGAGCCAACACGAACACCTGACATTTACATTAAAGAAACCAAACAACCTATTTCTTTGGAATTAGTCATTGCAGCTAGTAGAAGATCTATTAGACATAATTTCTCTATAATGTGAGGCTCAGATGGAGGATGGAAGCTTTATATTCCTGTGTAGGAGCATAGTCCCCTCAGTATCCAGTTGTAGGAATCAGAATCTTCTTCCAAGTCCATAGAGAAAGGGAAATCCCACAGAGCTGCAAACTGAGTTGAAGTGGTGTTGGAGGACTGCAGGACTTGTAATCAGCTTTCTTGAATTGATGGTGTTTCTGCTGGGTTGTTTGAGTTGAACCTTAGCTGGTTAATGGCTGTTTGTTTATACATGTAATTTTAATTTGTCAACACTGCCTAGAGTGCGAGATGAGTGTTCTTTCATCATAAAATGGTAAGAATTCAAATAAATTTTGCATAGCCTTGTTTTTGCCATCTTGTTACAAATAGAGAGAATTTAAAGGTTATTTATATCTTTAACTGCTTAGCAAGCTGGTTTTGGCCACCCTCTGAAGTTCTGACATGCAGTGAAGCACCACAAATCGTGGTTACTCTATCCAACTCCACTGTTATGTGAGGTCTTGCTTGCTTGAAACTATCAAACTGGTGTGATGAGTTGAGCTTAAGATGCTAGAAATGTCAGGGCATTCATAGATGAACATAAATCTAGGGACTGAGCAATGTTTTATCTTCAAGGTAACTAAATATAAAACTGTCAGTGGGCCACAAAAATCTTATATTTTCACCTGCTATAGAAGAAATCCTTCTGCCAAGAGAAGCAGTTTTATTTGTATGAAATTTTTAGGGGTATTCTCTCTTGCATCTAAAAATCAAATACTGAACACTTTTTTTGGGAGGTGATTCCCCTCAAGATTCTGTCAGCATTAAAGAAGGGGTGGTCTGTTTGTTTGTTTGTTTGTTTTTCCTGTCAATAGTACCAGAAGTTGGAATTTCTGTGGAAAGTTACTGTAGACATTGAAGGGTAAGTTTTACCTAAGGGATGATGTAGCCTCAAAAGCAGTGTAACACGTTCAAATTGTGAACTCTGTCATGCGTATTTGTAGAGTTGAAAAATAAATGAATACTAAGCCTTGAAAACTATGTGCCTTAAATCTAAGGGGTTTTGTCTAGAAAAACTACACTTTTAATTTCTGTCCCTCTGTTAAGAGAGAACAGGTAGCTGCTTACTGGCTTGTTGGGCTGGACCAGAAATAGTTTCCATTGATGACTTGCAGTAAGTGGCCTTGACATGATATAAGGCTTTCAGCAGAATTGTTCTACTTCCAGCAACTGTAGTGTCATGCCTGCAGGTCTTGTTTCGTTTATTTTAAGGGTGTTTTTATCACAGGCATGAATCTCTCTCTCTCTCCAGAGCACAGATGGCTAACATTTATTCAAGGAATTATGACAAAGGAAGAGTTAGATTATATTCTTTTTCTTGACAAGAGAAACTATTAAACTATTTCAGTCTGTTTAATCAATAATAGTTTTATTTTCTGTAACTACAGAAAGTATAATGAGGAAATGAGTGTTTACCCTAGAATGTATTTAATGTTAAATCTCATAGTTTGATTGCATCAAAGAAGGCTTTGCAAAGGCCAAACCTTAATTATTTTCCTGTCATTTTATTTCAGACAAGCACTAAAACTTTTAATAAACTTCTAATAAACTTTTTCCCCCAAAGATCATTCCTAATAAAATCCAATTTTAACTTTGTACACTGCAGACTGACTTGCATTTGAACAGTATCTTTCATTAAAGTCTTCAAAGCCTGTTTATTGATAAAGCAAAGACATGAGTTTCTTTATACTCCTGTGTGGCTAGAGAATATTACTAGGTCATTCCTATAGCTGGGGGAGTTTGCAAACATCACAAAAGTGGTGAAATGAAGAGACGGTCACTGTTTAATCAATCTGGCTGCCTAGCAGAATGTGTATTCCAAAATTAGGTGTGAAGCTTCCTACAAAAATACGAACAAATTCCAACAGTAGAACACTTTTTATTTAGTAAAAGATATTAGGGGTTGTTATGCTGCTAGATATTTGTTTTGGTGGTTTTGGGCACTCTAGTAGATTTGGATAGCTTTATATGAAAGAATGAAGATAAATTTGCTCTACATGAGGGATAGAGACGTTAATTTCTCTTTTGTGTTTTGAATTCGATCTGAGAAAAATGATTGAACTCCTGCCTTACATGAGTGGTTCTCTTAGACTTCTGGTGTCACTATTTCAGGTTGATTATTTACTGAAACTACAGCACAACCCTCCTATGTACCAAGTAAGTTCTCTAAACACTGGGTAAAAGTCATGTTCACTCTCTCCTTTAGGTCAAAAAATAACTAAATTAAGATAAGAAGAATTGAAACAGAAAGTAATTCTCCCTATTTGCATGGGCAAAGAGGAACAACCTTAAATTCTAACTCAAAACTATCTGGGGCAGAGCTCACTCCGTTTTGTGTGCTCTGCAAAGACCCGTTGGATCCTGGAATATGAGTAGAAGAAAACCTGTTTTATAGATACTGATGCATATTGGACGTGACGGATACAGAGCTGGCAGCTGAAGTGTTTTTGGAAGAACACAGAAGCTCCAAGTTTGAAGTTGGTTTTCTAGAGGATTAGGCAACAGCTGAGGAAGTTTTCTGTAGGGATGTATATTGGAGTAGTTACAGTTTTGGGGAACAGACACAGTCAAAAGGTGACTTTCCCAAAGTTTATTTTGCAAATTAATAACACCTAATAGCAATGTCAGAAAGAGGAGCCAGGATAACTCTGCAGGCCCTTCTGTAACTACTGATGCCTTTAAAACCTGGTACTGCACTGAGAAATGGAGCCTTACCTTGCAGTGTTTAAAGATCTGTCTCATCAAAACATGCAAACCAGCGTTTAATCTGAGGTGTCTGCAAACATTATCTTGCATTTTTTACAATTGCTGTGGTGATGGATTTGAGCCCGCACAGCCAAACTCCCGCTGAGCGCTCCTCTGTGTCACAAGGTGGCAGTGCAGAGTAGTTTTGCAAATACAGCCCCTTTTAATAGTTGAAGGGCAATTTTTTCCGAGGGAGGTTTGTGATTTCTGGGTGACTCTTCAGATGCTAGGTTTTCTCCAGAATCAGTATTGAGAATGGAGAAACCTTAAAAATTCCTACAGCTACAGCATGAAGTTACATTTTCTTGACATTATTCTTACACAAGTCTATGTTTTACAAATTGCAATAAGTAGTTTTTTAAAGGAGTGTTGAAGACAGAACAGCAAAAATTCAGCAATAATGGCAGTGGAAAATCTGGCCAATGTCAACACGGAGTAAGTGATGAATCCTATATCAATTTACTCAATTAGAGTTGTCAGCTGAATGCATCTTGATTTATTAATTTATGTGGGGCTGATCTATCATCTTGATCTGGCATTTTAATGCTGGGATTTAACACAATGGATTCAAGGAGATTAAGACCAAGAAGTACAAAGATAAGTTCGAAAAATAGAAACTGTTGAGGTTGAATTGCTCTATGGAAATGGAGACCAGACTATCTCTAGAAGATGAGGAACTAGAATTGCTGCAACAAAGAGTGTGAAAAGAAATAGCAAAATTTACTTGCAAAATCTTTGGTGGATTCCTGTGTAAAAGATTACCAAACCCCATTAAGAAAGTCCCTACTCTTTCTCAGGGGAGGGTGTAACTGACATAGAAGGCTTTTTCTCTTTGCTACAGACCTGGCACTGTTGAAACCACCCAAAAAGCAACGCGACTAAAGAATAACTCAAACCCACTAAAATTAGGATTGGTGGCTATAAGTAAGGACCACCATGTGAGACCTCTAATGCTAGGCAATCTCACCGGCCAGTGATGCTGAGCTCAAAGGTGGCAAACTCTAACAGCATAATCAGGTTTAAATTTAAATCCCCTGTCTGTATTCTGCAGCTGGCAACACAAATGGCCATCAGGGAACAACAGGGGAGAAATGAGTGTAAGTAGAGTGCTGCAGGAACAAGCTGCCTATTTGCTGGCAGGTTCTACCACCTGCTTTCTCTCTTCCCTCTCCTTTCTCTTGTCTCTCTCCACTGTGTCATGGGAGATGCATGGCAGAATTTGCTTGCAATCTGGAGAAATACAGTTGTAGATTATTCTGCCTGTTTACTAGTTTGTGACATTTACAGTGTTGAAGAGCTGCACTCTTGGGCATATTTGACATTTAATTAGTAAAGTTACTGTGTTGGCTAGATCTTAATATCAATTTATTACGGTACTACATGGGTAATTTATCATGTAATGTATGTTTTGTATTAGATTTAAACATTTAAAAATTAAAAAGAATAGTAATTAAAAAAAAGGGTCAGCTAACATAAGCATAGCTAATGTAGTATAACAGATAATTATGTCAAGCAAGAATGTGTTAGAGAATCCATTTAAATAATCACAGATCACACTGTTATCACTAGTATTTTTTTACAGATACTTTGTATGGATTTTCTGTTCATACATTCCTGTACTTAAAGATGATTTGCACACAGGATCCTAAGTCAAAAGGCTTTTGAATGGCTCAGCTTTGACAAAATAAACCTGTTTAAGAGTGTTAAGTAAAGCCTGGCGGATGACTGTGGCTATTTGCTATACACCCAGTTGAGCTCATCAGTTCAACATGTGTCCAAGCTTTTTTCACTAAATAAGGGCAAAATTCTCCACTCCATTTGACACTGTGTTTAGTGCTTGTGCTGATTCCAGTGGAAGCCTTCTGCACAATGCAGCCATAGACTCTGCAATTGATACTCGGCTGCTTGCACTGGAGGCTTCTACAAAAGGGGAGCTGTCTCATTTCCCAGAGACAGCCAGTATGTTGGCCTGTCTTGTACAATCTAGGCAGGTAACAAGCTAGCAGTAGAAAAAAGGACAGGGAAGTGAGGAACTGTAGCAAAACACAAGCTGGATTGCATAGGCTAATTGCCTGCTGAACAGCTTTTCTACGATCATAAATGAAAGAGCAATTTCTCTCAATTATGGGTCTATTTAAGCAAAACAAACTTATTTGAGTGCTGCTCTCTAGGGGCCAGATCATTCAGAGAACGAGTGATGCTGGTGAGAGTTGAGGACATCAGTGTGTTGAGTACTAGCATGTTATAAACTGAACTGAAAATACAGATTTTAGGTAGCAACAGATTCCTTTAATCCACACCAACAACCTTATCCCATATGTGCTTTAATTAGTGGTGCAGAACAACCAAATAATTCCATTCAATAAAGCACTCAGAAGTCTTGTTGATTATCTGAACTACAGGTGCATCTGCAAAACTCGGCTGGAAATCTCCAGAGGATATGCTTTTCATTAGATTTTTATCATTTCCCATTTCTAGTCAGATTGGAAAGATGAGAGCATTCTGCCTTTGTTCCTGGTCCCAGCCAGAACAAAAAAATAAGAGAAGCATGTGGAAATAAATGACAAAGTCACTTTTACCCAACCTTGAAGCCATTTTATCTTGGATTTCATGAAAGGGAAGAGAAAAGGATTGATCAGTCCTGAATTTATTTGCTTAAGTTCTGCCATTCTTAGGACTTCTCTAATATCAACAAACTCAATACAAGAGAGATGTGTTCATTTCTCACCAATCACCTTGCTAGATGTTAATTTTTTTACACCCTCTTTGGCAGCAGATGGCTTATCTTTCTGGTTGAAATGTTGTCAACTGCATCAGTAAACATAATACAGATTATAAACGGATACTTGGGATTAGATTAGTGTGAGTATATTAACACTATGTGGAAGGGGTCTGGCCAAGTAAATGAATTATCAATTTACTCCATAGAGGCCGTCCAATTAGCAGATCTGTAACCAGTCTCTGTATTCAAAGACTTAATCTACGTATGTACTTACTTAAAATTAACTAGGAAACTTTTGGTGAAAGAGGTTTTAATTATCTCATTTTCTGACATACAACTAACTCTGTCAGAGCTAAGCAAACCAGCTCAGCTTGTTATAAATTGTCAACTACATCTGCTACTGCTAATATGTAGACACCTTGAAGGACTTTGTATCTAAGTTACAATTTTTCCTTTCTTTGAATCTGACTGAATAATGTATAGTGAATAGTGTTAATATTTCCCCCTTTTAATACAATTTTCTCATTTGACAAAGCTCACCTGCTGCCCGCTTAGTTTTCCTATTGGTCTGCATGCTCTATTTGGGAAAGGCTTTCCTTTTCTCTGAAAGAAAGTCCTTCAGTCTCTTTGTTCAAAGAACAAAGCCTTCCTTCCCTTCCCTGAGGCTGTGGGTTGATCACCTTTCACCAGGTATAGTGGCCCACCAGCACATTTGCATATAAAAGGCATGTGTCTCTAATAAATTTTGTCTTGGGAAATCCAGTTAACAGGAAAGTACTGGCACAGAAAACAGAGGGAAGAATGACAAGAAGAGCTTTTCCTTTGTAAATATTTGTAAGGTAAATCCATTCTCCTGACTAATAAACCTGACAGCTTATAAAAAGCTTATTTTTATTTTCTCAGTGTGAGGGATCAAAATGAACTAAGAATTGTCTGTGTTTGTCAGTCAAATGCTTGTGCTAGATCCAAAGGTGCTACTTTTGTAACATTTCCCCTGCACCTCATCCAGTCAGCACCCAATTTAATGAAGAAAATTCACCCGGTGGTATAAATCTTAGTAATAAATTTTCTTTTGGCAAGAAGTGGTTTATTATGCATACGGTAAGACATATTACAATAAATGGCCACCTATGTCTTTATCCTATACTCTTATCAATTTTCCAGCCACTGTATGCACACTAGAGTTGGTAGCAAGAGTCTTCAGCAATTGAAATCCTGAAGATTAACTGGGATATCTGTGAAATCAAACTGATGCTGACTAGTAACTGCAGTGTCTTGGAGTAAGTGCAGAGCTGGATTTGGAGTGAGCAGGAGGTTTGTTTGGTATTTTTCCAGCATTGCAATTGCCAGGATGCATTTTTCAGTCCTATCAAGAAGCAAATGCTTTGATGAGATTTTGTCTTTAGGAAGCTTTGGGCCAGAAAAATGGACTTTAATTGATTTCTGCCCAATTGAAATCTGACCATTTGAATAAATAAATCCAGGTGCCTTACACAAGGGCTTAATTTTTACTTGCTCTCTAACGCCTGGCTTGCTGCTTTTAACAACATTTCACAATACCTGCTTCTCCGTCCAGTTTCTCAAAATGCTTCTGTCTGGTTGTAACGTTCATATAACATGCATTAAGGCTCCATATTCTATATTAATCCTTAGATACCACACTGACACGTGAATGATACTGCTGGTGCTAAATAATGCCAGGCAGAGTGACTTTCTGAGTTTATGAGCAGACTTAATGAAACCTAAACACGGAAATGGAGGAGGAAAGCAGGTGAAGGTGACAGCTTTTTATACTTCATCTCAGGTGGGTTGTTAGAGAAAAGAGGTGTCCATTTCCCAGCAGGTGTCCCCTTCAACTGTTTTAGATTCTGTATTGAGCTACTCCCAAAATACCTGAATCACACTTGGAGTTAGACCTGAAAGCAGAGAAAATTGGTTCATGTCCTCCTGTAGAAGGGAAGGCGCAGGTACAGCAAGTAAACCAGTCTGAAAGCTTAAAGTCCTGCTGACTCTGACCACTACATGTTGCACAGAGCTTCATGTAACAGTAAGAATAGCATTTGTGGGCCCTGATTTGTAAGCCAAGAGCTCCACTTCCCAGAAATACTGTGCAGTCACTGGGGATGGAACAAATCAGATTACTTCACTGGCATGGGTTGGAGTACCCAAAACATATACTGTTAGGTTTCTTTATGTAGAAAAAAGTTACCCCCAAGCTGTTTGTGGTCTTTGGAAGGCGAATTAGATGTTATATGTTGTGTTGTTTTGTATTGGTTTTGTTTTAAGGCCAAAAGTTGCCATTATAATAATTTAATCAGATCTTCTGCATAACTCAAGCCAAAGAATCCAGCCACTAATAGCTGCATCAAACTTGTAGCTTTTGGTTGGGCTGGATTTTAGAGAGACATCCAGAAAGAATTATATGGTTTTGGAGATGGCTTACCATCTGGAAGTTGGGAGGACAGCACAGACAGCATAGGTTAGGGGGAATAGACTAAAGGAATACACTAACCTGCCTTTTTTTTTTTTTTTTTTTAACTTCTAAACTTTGAAATATACTTAGATATAGACAGGAAAGAGATTGTTTTCTAAATAACCTGAATGCTGCATTTATAAATCAAACAAGACTTCGGAAAGGCTGGACCTAGGAAGGTCTCTTTACAGAGGTGCCTTTCAGGGAGAGTGTTCCTATGTGATACTCTGATGTCTGATGGGGAATGAACACATTCTAAGCCACAGAAGAAGTGTTTCTTATCTATCTAGCCCTATTACTATCCCTATTAATACTTACAGATATGAAGCATATGTAACTCTTATGTGTTTGCTTCTCTCCCCAAAACACCCAAAACCTTTATGGGTCAAGAAACACTAAAGACATAGGAATTTACATGCATACAGAAAAATTAAAAGCTGAGATCCTCCTTTTTTTTTTTTTTACACGAGCTGGCAACAGTCCAGTTTAGCAGAGGAAGTGAGAAAGCATTTAGTGTCCAGTATGTTACATACAATTGTCTCAAAAGCATCTGTTTTCACCAGAAGAGGACAAAAGCTTTCATGTATTCAGGAGGAATGAAAGAGCATTACTGTCACAGTTCAGGTAAATTGGAGTATTTCTTGGTCGCTTGTTTAGGGATCCTGTTTGTAAATGCTCATAGGAGTGGTTTTCTACCCCTTTCCACCCAGTGAATCCTTTTCTTGTTTAACGGATTCTAAGTATTGCAGCAGAAAAGCAATTTCCAGGGGTGATTTAATTTGCAATAACCTACAGGCAACACCACATAGCAGGCACATACCTATTACAGGTGACATAAATACTATCTTTTTAATGGTTTGGTCATTCCCCAGAGAGTCAGTGGCATTTTGCCTTTGACTATGTTGAAGCTTGAATGAACTCTAATGTTTTTGGCTGCTGAGTTAAAGAAATTGCAGGGGGGAATAGGTCAGCATCTCCCATAGCTGCATGTGGAAGGAGCAATCCCATTACTTTGATGGTGCATAGCTAGCAGCTCTGAAGTGACTGCTCTGCAGAAGTCCTTTCTTTCTTCCTCGTCTCATGTAGGAGTACAAATAAGTGCATGGACCGTAAAATGGAATTATGCACAGGGCTAGTAGTTAGTTATGGTTCAGTTATTGGAAAAGGAAAATTGGAATTAATTTACTTTTATGATTTTGGCTATGGCAAAGGGGTTAAAATCCTAGTGCCAATTCTCTTATTTGCAACAGTGGTCAAATTTGCAGCCTGTTACTTGAAAACATTCTGCAAAATTGGTTATTCTGTTAGTATTATCAGCCCACATAATGTAAACGCTCTGGACAGTTCAATATATTGATTCACCATTCTGCTGAGTGACAGCTACTGTCTCCTTGAAGTTCTTGTTAATGCAGCCTGGGCATATCTTGAAAGAAACTTTTATTGATGTTATTTACACTATTGCTAGCAGAAGAATGGTCAGGGAAATACAGACAAGCTACCTATTTTCAGCACTACCTGCCTAAGCATCAGAATGAGAGTCCTAGGATATGGGTATGTGTATACTGTTAAATAAAAGAGAGAGAATTCTTGCTCCAACCCCCTGATTCCCAGCGATCCTTGACTATTCACTCTTTCTTGCTCTGGTTTGGGCTGTTTCAGTTTTGTTTTGTTCCGTTCGGTTTTGTTTCTGTGTTGCAGACAACTGTGTGATGCAGTGGGTTGATCCTGTATGGGGTGGATGGAAGTCAGAAAGCACCTCTTTGCCTTGAGTCAGTTTGTGATCATAATCTATTTAGCAGTTTATTTGTAGCCAGTGTCACAAGAATTGACTCTGGGTTCTCCAGAATTGATGGTAGGTAAGTATTAAGATGGAGTTAAATTCCCTTCTTCTTGTTGCAACTTCCTGAAAGAAACTAGCATACCAACCAATAAAAAGACAGTTCTGTCTCAATTAAAGTAACGCTGTCTGTAAACATGCTGGTTGGTGACACCTCGTTCTAAAATCATGAATTAATTGATCTTGTGGCATTCATATAAAAAATGTGTCCTGAATTATTAAGAAATTAATCTCACCCAATTACATTTTTGGTCTTTGATGAAGAACTTACATAAGTAGTTTTGATTCCCAAATTCAGTTTACAAGTGGCCAGATTTGTAGAACAGTGCCAAATTTAAAATGTAACCCTATTTCTCAGGGTGTTTTGTAAATAGCTTGTCAGTGAAGGAAATTATAATGAATCTGTTAAAGTTTGTATTTTGTGAGGTTAGCATATTGCCTATAATCCTAAAGTCATATTAATCCATAATCTGTCAGTATTTTCAGTGTTCAAGATTGTCTAACAAGACCAGGTTGGACAGAGCCTTGGGTGACATGGTTTAGTGTGAGGTGTCCCTGCTCATGGCAGGGGGATTGGAACTAGATGATCTTAAGGTCCTTTCCAACCCTGACTATCTGTGATTCTATGATTCAAATGCTGTATTCTCTAAATAGGTTTACAGGAAAGTAAGGACCTGGCACTCACAAAGAAATTTGCTTTGAAGTGGGATTTTTGCTGATCTTGCTTCCAAGCAAGGTACATCCTTTCCTATTACTCAACTTTATTTTTCTTATATGTTAATTTATGCAAAGTGAATATAGTGTGTATGCAGCAAAGTTTCATTAGAATGTCAGGCAATGTAATATGCTTTTATTTTTGGCACAAAACATTTTTTTTCAGGTCGAAAAGCAAATTTAGGCAGGCTCAGATGCTAGCCAAACTGTGGACTGTGAGCAATGCCCAAGGGCCAACCTACAGAGAAAGGACACTGTGTATGGAGGTTGAGACACTGAGATTTGGAAAGTGGGCAGTAATATTTTGATCTGGCAAACAGAATCTTCTCACTCACTACCTAATGTCTCATGGTGTAAGGGATTTTGGAAGTTTTCTGTGGAAATCGGAAGGCTTTGCTCATTGTAAGTTTGCTGGCTTGGAACATCAGAGAAGCAGTTTATGAATACCATGCAAATTATGTCATAGAAAAGTGACTAGTAACCAGATGATTCACTGCAAATGCATCAGTAGTTTGGGTGTTTGTCTATTTTTTTTTTCCAGCTGAGCTGTGGGAGGGTTTATTGTAGGAGTCTGAGAATTACTTGCATCTGAGATATTTTCAATCGTGTCTGCTCTTCCCAAGTATGTGCTTAGCACTGGAGCAGGATATCAGGCATTCCACCCCCTAAGAGTTGTTCAGATTTCTGTTTCTGTCCTCTTGAAGTTGTGGCATACTAATTTGACATGTCATCTTTTCCTATGAGTACAGTGACAATGATCTTACTCACTACAGATTCATTGGGCAATAGCAGGGAAGGATAAAAAGGGGTTAAACTTTCTGTTTCCTCTGCCATGTTGTTAGCAACATACACAATTCCAGCTAGCGATTTGCTTTCTTCTATTCCTTACCCTAGAGAAGATGGAGATAGGCATAGGATTTTGGATTCTCACCCCAGTGGCAAACTCTGTAGTTCCACCTCTCCCCTACTCATATGCTGTACTAGAAATCTCTACTGACAGGTGAGGGAGCAGCAATCTCACCTCATATCATAGCTGCAGATTTCTGCCCTTGCCTTCCTTTGGTCTGTGCTACTTCAGGGGGTCGCATGTCACTTGATCAGTTGATCTGAGAGGAAAGCTTTTGAAACCTGAGATTGTTGAAGAAAGGCAGAGTAGCCTTAGGGAAAGAAAATGAGATTAAAGTCTCACTGGTACTGAGAGTGCTGATGATGTGTCCAGCAGCCCTGTGGTACGACCTGTGTGTCCAGTATGAGCCATTGTGGTGGATGAGTCTCTTCTACATTACTGTGAACATTGAACATCACTGTCACGACATCCCATAGTGGAGTTTTACTGGGGTTTATTTAAGAGCTGCCAAGGTTCTTAAAATTTCTACCTTTTTAAAAATTAAAATAATTAACAAAAAACACCACAAACTTTTAAACAAGCTTTTACCCTCCTTGACTATCTTACACCCTCACATGCTCTCTCCACCACTATTACATTCACTAAGTTTCAACTCCCCTTCCCCATGAGGAGGCAGCTGTTGATCTGGGAGGGCTGGGCAGAAAGTGCATGGTGCTTCACATTGCGCTGCTGCTTCCAGTTGATAGTCTTAGGTGTTACCAGCCAGCTCCCCCGGGCCTCCCCCAGCATTTGTTTCCACACAGCTCATTGATCTCCTGGATCTTCCACCACTTCTAAGATCTTCCTTCATCTGGGATCTTCACCTTTCTCTTTCCAGACCCCTCTTCTTTTCTCCAAGACCAGTGTTTCTCTACAGGAACTCTTCTTTTTGGACTCCTTTCTGAAACCACAAATCCCTTTTTGTTTCAATCTAAACTGTGTGTGCGAAGAAGCATAATGTATGGTCAACCTCATAATTGGTGGTTTTGTCTCATGTCTTTTAAGTGAAGGATTTGGGATGTGACACTTCTGTTTAGTCAAGGTATTTTCAAAATCCACAACAGTCTGCAGTTGTTGCAATTAGCAAGTTATCGGGCTTCTGCTGGAGAGTTCAAAAGTTCAGTTTTGGACACTCACCCACCTACCCATCAGCACAAACTCAACCATCTGTTGCCTGTTAGCATTCACAATTTAACCTGTTTCTTTAACCTACAACCTAACCTAACCTAATAATTCTCTTAGCCTTGTGTCTAACCTTACTGCCTCTCAACTGAAGTATTTATACGTGCAAAGTTGGGGAAGATGATCAGGAGAAGGATGGACAGAGCACAGACTCTTCATTAATGTCATCCAGTTTGGCAAATGTGCACTGCAACAAGCTCTTCCTCCAGATCATGTCTAATGTGTCCTAGCTAACATCTGTACGCTTTAGAGAGATGCTAGTAAATGCAAAGAATCCAAATAGGTGACTGTTTTCGTTTAGTATCTACTACCCAGAGGCAGTTTTCATTTTTATTCTTTTTTTTTTTTCATCCTTTGGATTTCCCCTGTTGTCTCCTTGATGATAGAAGCCTCTAATAATTAAAACTGGTTTCCTCTGTCATTTGGTCTGGCAGCTACAGTAGTATGCAGTATGCATAATGTATTCATATACAGTATGTAGTATGCATATGCAGTATGTAGTATGCATGGAAGTATGTATTGTCAGACTGTTCAGGTGTTTTATTTCTGCCATGAGTCAGAAGTTGAATTGGAAAATTAATCTATTTTTTCTGTGTTCTTGGTGGGGTGGTGGTTGTCTGATCGAGTTTTTTCTTTCTGTTATTGGAAAATGAGCCAGTTCTGGAAGAGATATTGTTGGTTACAGGACTTAGGCTGGCTTCTGGCAGCAGCTGCAGTGAAGGAAGCAATGCTCCTGAAGGAAAAGGAGAAACCCACGGAATGAACCATATATAAAACCTTAGTTACTACTGTTGTAAGCCGCTGACGTATTTAGCTGCTGAATCTGAAATTAAGCAAGTGGCATATCACATGAAGAAGAAAGAAGTACACCATTATCTCTTAACCACAATAGGCTTTTACGCTTATAACTGTATAGGCTTTTACATGATGATGTGGTAAAACACAACTTCATTTTTGGATTAGCCTGGAGACAGCTAATGCTGGCTTATATGTCACCAAGGAGGCTCAGCAGTGATCACTGTCTTTAAATACCAGTTCGATTGTTTAGGACAGAGATTGTTAATTTTGCATAGAGGGCTATTTTACAGTTTTCCCACCTCTCATTATGTAATTGGTGAGTATTACAAAGACTGGCAGTGATCCATCACAACGCCTCTTTTTTCCTCCTCCATCCAGAACCCTGTTTCTTTGGCTGGTTGTCCTGACCTTTTATATTGCTTCAGTTAGACAAGCTATAAAAATATATGTCTTATTTCCAGCACTTCTGCATGAAATGCATTAAAAATTCTTTCTGTGACTTCAAAGTCAGGGTAGTAGTAAAGATCCCACGGGGAAATTAATGGAAATGTTCCACTGTGCTCTGGACAGATGGTGTGGGTGTATATAGAAAAAAAACAAATTCCTGTCTCTCCTTAGCACCTGCTGTACCCAAAGGATAATTATTTCTTTGCAAGTAATTGGAAGGAATGACTTTCTCTCTTTATCTCTATCATTATTGAATTGCATTTTTCTCCTCAGAAACTCTCTTCAGAAAGCGTGTAGAATAAACAATTAGAATTGCAGCTTTGTAATATGTTCTTTGAAGATGTTCTTAGAATTAAGATGACACATGGTGATTTGTGGTGATTAGTGTATGGATGAAGCCATAGATACTCCACTGACTTTCAAAATGCAATTCAAAGTAAACTAACATCTCAGCTGTGATGAAGTCAGAACTAGCCATTAGAACTGCAGGAGGCACTATTGTTAATGCAGGGTGACAGCAATGGCCTTATCCTTAATGGCAGTATGTTTCTGAGAGTTCATGTTTGTAAAGCATTTTGAATACATGCACTCTGTAGGTGCTTAATAAATTAAGAATAGCTGAAATTCAGAGCATGAGATTCCTCATCTTGAACAGGACTAGATTGTGAATGCCCTTGTTTCTTGAACTCTGCATTGGTTTCAGTGAACTTTGAATGAGTCTTTTCCAGATCACTTCGACTCAGATGTTAATTCTGTTCAGTAGCTTCAGGCATCCTAGTCTACATAGAGGTGGCTCCTTCTGTGACAAACTACATGTACAGGTGCCTTAGAAAATAATCAGAGATTCCATGAAGCTAGCTCGGTATGTTAGAATGCTTTCAACCTGATGCTACAGAAAATTTCTTAACTCGTTTTGAAGTCAGAGAACTTTTGGATTGGGGGCTTTATTCCAGAGGTACACTTACTGCCAGGTGTTTTGATCTTTATCCCTTTCTTATCTGAAGGGGCTGGAGAGGGCTACCCTGAAGGTTGCAGTGAAAATACAATAGATGTGATCTCCCTTGTATTTCTGACTGCAAGAAAACAGTAGTCTCAGCTATATTGTACATTATATTTAACTAAAGGACAAATGGCAAACATCTGGTTTGAAAGTCTAAGCAAGAATGATAGCTATTAACCTTGTTTTAAAATGGTAGCAATATCTCTCAAAAAGTCTGGTAGTTATGCTGATAGTATTGAAAATTGTGGCAAGTCTCAGAATAAACTCTTGGAAGCCTCTGACCATGAATGTGTTTGTTCATCTGCACAAGTTCCAGTATTTTAGCTCTTCAGCCTCGCAAAACTAATAGCTACTTTTGAGTATTTTGAGTGTGAGAAGGCTGACATTTATATGTTATGCAGAAAATGCTGGAGAAAGTCAAACAGTGTGTCAGGTTTGGCTATAGTGGGTCTAGAAATGTGAGTAAATGGAAACCAGAATTAAATGCTAACTAATGGGATAGCACAAGGTTTTTGTTTCAGTATGTTCTATGTTTATTGAAATGCTTGGGTTAAGTGATCTGCATAAAACCCTGGGTGAAGTACTGAGCCTCTGCTGCAACAGCAGCTCTTTTGTTTGAATGGATTTCCAGGATCCACACTAGGCAGCCTATTTATTTATTTATTTATTCATTTTGTACAGTTTACATGGGTTATCTCTTCGCAGAAGCACACTTTATGCAAGTCAAACCACATTTCCAAGCATACCTTAGGCTGAGTAGCCGGTTGTTGTGTGGGGAAACTAGTGCTTCATCAATGATGCTGTAAAGCTGCTCTGGATATTTCTTGCTGTCAGTTCAGAGCTGTTGCTGCAAAATGGCAACAAGCAGCAGAAAAGAGAGGCTGAAAGTGTTTTAAATCCTTAAATACTTTATTGATTCTGTAGCAACAGAACCACCAAACACCATACTCTGTTGTGGCTTTTCAGTTCATCCTTTGTTTTTGTACAAATGTCCAGGTTATGGAGGATGCTTCTTTTGCTCCGTTGCTCTTACTAACAAGAAGCTGTGGGCACAATGTCTAAGGACACTTGGGTCTGGAGTTTTAATTCAATCTCGATGTGAAACAAATATGCACACGCTCTTTTCCTGAAAGTGCTGCTACTGTGAGCCAGGAGTAAAAATGGTTTATTATTTAGAAGGCTATCAGGCCTGTCAGCTGACAGGTTTATCAGCTTCTGTTGACCATACGCCTGATTGCTACTGCATAAGAAAAAGTATACTCAAACAGCTCCTGTTTAATTTTGCTTGCATGATTTCTGTCATTGATGGTAAGACAGAGCTGCTTCAGTTGAGGAGAGTAACATGGGGTTCCTGTTGAAAGTTTTATGGAAATGAGACTTTGGAGGCATTTCCCTTGATGAGATAAACATACCAGTTATACTGCTTTTGCATAAACAAGCTTAGGTCTAACAGACCACATTCTGTCCACTAGAGAAAGAGAGTCTTGGAGCTGCAGCTCCACAGGAAGTGATAAACTGAGAAAGCAAGTTGGTCAGTAAAATAAACTACTGTCTTGAATAGTGCTTTGATACCTGAGGAGGAGGTGAGGGTGTGGGGAGGACAGAAGACAAAAAGAGGATGGGAAGGAGAAGAGAGCCAGAGGGTGAAAGGGGAAGGCAGCATGTTGAAGACGTACAGGCTGAGGCATGATCTTGCTGAAACTGGTACCTCTGTGTGCAAAGGACCCTCTGGGCAGTTAGAACTCTTGCTGAGTGGAAAGGTCTATCTTCACATGGGCAGTTTCTGAGCAATGAAAACCTGGCATCAGTAGTAAGATATGAAGTACTTGTTCTACCTGTGCTTGACAACCAGGTTAGCATATGAT
Organism: Coracopsis vasa; assembly: GCA_026283785.1. Lineage (NCBI taxonomy): Eukaryota > Metazoa > Chordata > Aves > Psittaciformes > Psittacidae > Coracopsis > Coracopsis vasa. The sequence continues at coordinate 21,433 of JANHGB010046882.1, forward strand.
AATTTCTTTGTGAAACTGCTGCTTGACCAGATAGCAACGAATTATGACCAACAATGTACATTTATTAGTCTTACCACCTTTGCCTGGATTGGGTTATTTGTTCCTGCTGCCAGATCTGCAGACATCCTCCCAACAGCAGAATGTCCTCAGTAACTTTGTTCAGATCCCCAGCCGTTTTGCAGAAGAAATGAGGTTTACTTTGTTTGCAGTGCTGTCATTTTAAACAAGGATGTAACTTAAAAAAAATATCCAATGATTTTTCCAGTCATGCCAGCTGTAAACACCAGACTGGAAGTGGGTTGATTTAGTGTTCCAGTGCCCAGCTCCAGTTTTTATAATCAAGAGTTACGTTAAGAACCAAAAAATTATTTAGAAGACATGGGAACATGTAACGTTTCAGGATTGATTAAATTGAAAATGTACTGCAAAAGCTGAAGGAGTGGGAGATGGGAAAGTTTCTAAACAAAAGAGAATACAGGAAATATAGAAGTTCCCATACTTCAAGAAATCCATATGTATTGTTCCTCACTTATTAATTTGCTTTTAACAATCTCTTATAATAGGTTTAGACTAATCTTTAGATTTCCTTTTGAGACCCTATTCCCAGTTTGAACTGTTTCAAATCTGTAATCAAATCAAAGAAGAGTACAAAATGTACTTTGGTTTGTATACAAGTGTTCTCCTCTTTGGTTAATCATTTCAGTACAAGGGGAGAAGGAAGAAGCTGGTCTGTTTTATTTTTATGAATGCAGTACCCATGAAAAAACAAGATGTAACTACTTAGGACTCTGATTCCTGTACAGTCAGTTATGGCTTATTAAGGGTAAAGGCATTACAGTTCAGTTTCATGGAGAGACTTTGTTCTTTCTGTCCCTTGGCTGCTTATTTCCAAAAGAGAGATGTTAGTAGCTCCTACCTCACAGGGAAGCACCACACTAATGCACAACAGTTTAAGGAACTCAGGCAGCCGAAACATGGGAGTGACGAAACTACCACGGACTCTAGGATAAAGTTAAAGCTGAGAGTAGTCAGAGGCTTCTATTTCAGTGCTTTTTGGCTCTAACCCTACTGTGTGTTAGAATACATTGTATGGTACTATACCCAGCCTAATCCCTTTCTAGGACAAAAATAACCATGAAGATGCTGCACACCATGTCTGAACTGTATGTAATTACATGCTGACTTGGAAAGAAAAGATTGCATTTGTCCTTCCAGGGAGTCCTCAGTTGTAGAGGCAGAGAAGTAAATCTGCTTGTATGCAGGCTGAAATTATAGAGGACTTCTGTTAGAAAAGGAAACCTATCTTCTCCACAATGGTTGGGAAAGGGAGTGGGAGATCTCTACAGTTAAAGCTGTTCTTCTCAACCATCTGGCAGAGGTGGTGACTAAGGCAAAAATATCTGAGAACAATAATGAAGTGGAGACTGAGGTGGCCTGAAAGGTGGGCCTTCACATGATGAAATGAAGCAGAGGAAGAGGAAAATTGAGGCTGACTGTCAAGAAGCAGACTCCAAACACAAGCTGTGAAAATGCTTCTTGCTTGATTGATTTAATGACAGAGTGTGTTGGTGCCTGTTTTGTGGAGGCAGGTAATTGGTGTGTGTCTTGTCTATGGAGGTGAGTCAGGGATGGTTGATTTGCTCAACAATATTCCATTAGAGTGTGCCTAAAAAGAAATAACTGTAGGGTTATAGCTTCTATCTCTTTTTCCTGAAGATGTTAGTTCAGAAAAGCCCGGAGTACAGGGTCCATGAGGAATAAAGATAACTTTAAATGTCTATTTCATATTAAAATTTGTATAAGTGTTCTGAAGGTCATGGAAGCCATATGGTGCCAAAGGCAGGATCTCTAATAGGGCACTCACCCAAGTCTCCACCCCCATATCCCTTAACCTTCCTTACATAAACAGTGGAGCACATTTGAGGCAGGGAGTAGAGGATTCTGCTCTTTCTGGCCTAGGATGACTACTGCCTGTGTGCCGTTTTTCTGTTTCTGCGTACTGGCTACTGGTTCTCTCTCACCCTGCTCAGATGGCTCCTTTAGCATCACCCTGGGAATGGTGTGAGGTGTACTTACCACACAAGCCTAAAACCACAGAGGATTTTCCTTCTTTAGCTTGACTTGAGCTGTTGAGGCATGAGAGAATTTCTGGAGAACGTTTAGTTCTGTGTTTTCCTCCGTGTTTCTTTAACAACTTGAGAACAACTCAGTGTCAGTATCCTCTGGGCTTCAGAGTTAGTACTGAATTAACAAAGTTTGGCTTTGTGCATAGCTACATACAGCAATTATGTGCTTCCAGCTCTGCATGATTCTTCCATCTGTTGTAACAACCACAGATTATAAATAAATAAATGAAGGCTTAAATTGCTGTGAAACTCTTCTATGAAACAGTTATAGACACAGCATCGGAAAGCTTGTGTAAAATACTGCAAATGCTGGGAGTGTGTATTTAGTTTTGGGTTTGGGTTTGTTTGTTTGGTTTTTTGTTGTGCTTGTTTTGGTTATTTTGTTTTGGTTTCTTATCAAACCAGAGCATACCTGACTCCCCAGAAATTCCTTTTTTCTCCCAAACCATCCAAAGACACTGTAAACACAATGGTACTTCAATCTTGATTATGCGAAAAATCTGCCTGAATTAGATTAGCCTTTCCAATTTTCCCAAGAATCTCTTTCTAGAAACCATGTGTGTCTGTGTGTGTAAGTTCGTCGTTGTATATATTTATATATTTATATATATGAATGTATAAAAATTATATATACGTAAAACTGCCATGTAAAGCATTTTAATGTCACTATTACTCAGAAATGCTCTCTTGCTTCCCTATACTTCAGTTTCTTGACTTTTCATCTCTCCAGTCTGCCTTCTGCATGGGAGTGCATTGGGATCCATTTACTTGATCCAGTACTTACTGATAGTTATCTCTTCAGGCATTTGTAATTTAGTCCCCAAACACTGGAGGAGTGCAATTAAGTTGTAGAAGTGCAAATCACTACTGGACAAAAGCCAGGCCACATTTCAGGCAAATTCATCACAGCTTAAAAGGTAAAGGTGGGCAGGTCTGATCCAGAGCTGGATGGTGAAACCTTCAAAGAACACCCAGGTGCTGAGGAAAGTGGTGTTAATGGTTTAATATGTGTCTTTCTACACCCAGAGCTGCTGCAGCTCAATGTGCTAATGATGCTGTTTCTTAGCAAACTTTAAACTGAGGGTTTTTTCTGACATCATTGACAGCAGAATATGTGCTACAATCTTAAGCATTTTTGGTTAGCTGAAGGCAAGCCACAACCAAAGCACAACAAATAGAAACCTGTATTTTGTAATACAAAATTAGGCTGTGTCCATACTGCCTACAAAATGGTAAGGTGTATAGGTCATTCCTTAATAATAAAAAGGCAGAATGGGGAAAACAAAACTACAGCAGTTATCTAGCTACATCCATGGAACTGATCTCTCAGGGTAGTTATTTGCAGCCAGTACTCCAGCCAAACTCTGATCAGATAGTTCCATTGGGTTTCTGTGAATTATATATATGTGCTTTTCACCCTCTGAATTCACCACCTAGTCCCTGCTGTTATCTACTCTCTAGCATTTATCATGCTTCACTGAAACAGTTTCAAAAAAGCAAGCAAAGAGATTTGTATGTGTGAGTGTTTTGATAGCAAGAGATTGACGAACATGACTTCTTATTTTGTAGATGTGTGGCAACCCTTCATTTCACTGTGTTTGTCACTGTTTCTCAGTTCTCCAGAGAACTTTGCTGACTGTCTCATTAGATCATCTTCTTAGCAGAACTACTTTCTGGGCTCTTCATACTTTAGAAACGCAGAGTAAAATGTGTTTGTCGAAAGAGTGAGATGCAGTACATTGCAGAGGTTCAGTATGAATTGCGTATGTGAAAAGGAAAAGCCTTTTATGGCAGCTACCATTTTTGAGGCTGATGAGAAACAGGCAAGCTGCAGTTCGACTGGTCTTCTACACCCCTCTTCTCAATTATTAACCCTCTGCTTTTGGGATCAGATGAGGGAACAGCCTCTACAACTCCCCCTCAACGAGATGAGTGCTGTCTCAAGTAGTCAAGCATCAGTGACAAAAGCTTCCTCAATTTTCTTCACTGGCTTCTCTTACTCACACACTGACTAGACATGACCTCAGTTGCCATTTGGAATCTAGTCAGATGACAACTCACAGTGGCCTTTTGCTTTCTTTAAATCCTTCCCATTCCTCTCACAAAGTCAATCTGATGCAAAGCAAATCTGATGTGGACATTTTTCTCATTTTTGCATTTTTCCTCTGTGGCCAGAGCAAATGTTTCTCCTTCTGATGCCTTCTAAGTACATAAAGTCCAGCTCAGTTTTCAGTGCAGCATTAAACTGTCTTAGCTTTTCAGAGATGTATTTTGCATCTTGATTTGATTTGATTTATCTTCTACTTGAATATTCTTCCTTTAAAAAGCAAGAAGCCATAGCAAACTTAGGTTATGACCTACTGCTCAACTGGAATTACCTCATCTTATCTTTTTTCTGCTGTTCTTAATCTCATTTCTGGAGTTGGTTGCAACTTGAGATAACTGATGCTTGTTCCCATCTGTGGAACAAATTACCTTTATGACCCCCCCATCTTCTTGATTATTCTTTGAAATGTGCATAGGGGTTCTTATCTATCCTATCATACAGTGACTGGATCTGTGACATATGCTGTATTCCTAGAAAAATGGGTGCCTTGCTCTTATTATTAATATGTATTATAGTGCAGATTGTTAACATTTAATGAGGTGATTAAATTCAACTAAATAACTGTTGAACTTGTTTATAGTGCCTTTGAAATCAGCTAATCTGGCATGCCACCATGCTCAGGCTGACTACATGTCATCTCACTGGAGATCTCTAGCTTGCAGGAATTCTCCTGGAGTTGTATTTCTCTTGGTAGGGTGTTAAGAGGATCAGAGTTCACATTAGCTTTGCTAATGTCTGTTGAAGGACTCTTGGAGGTAGTTACGTGTTCTTGTGCTGTGAAGAAGGAGGGTGTGGATCCCAGACGTATCTTCATTCAGGATTGCCTCTGGGCTACCACACATGGACTTTCCTCACTTGGCTAAATGGGTTTTTCGATTACAAAAGGCCTTATTTCTGGCTCAGATGTTGTACTCAAGCTTCCAACCCATCAGCTTTAACTTTGTAGCATTTAGGGGTTTAGCTTTAAGGCGCCCTTGCAGGACTTTACTCAGTTTACTTTTAAGTCAACTATTTCTTTCACTTCCTGTCAGTTTTATTTTGCTTTCAGGATGGAAATCCCTCATCCCATTTCCTCCCCTGCTTAACTTTCACACAGTCTGTGTTCTTTGGCACTAAGTGCGTTGCGTGTAGAGGCCTGTGGTCCCCTACACAAGATGTTGAAAGGTTTTCTAGCCTGTTACAGGACCATCTGCTGTATATATGCCATCTACTACCATTTTGTATGCTAACAAAAATGTCATCTTCACTTCCTTCTTGGAAGGTAACCTCCCACATTACTCCTTGCAGGAGATGTGTGAACCTGCTGTAATGTGTGGCACTCTGGAGTTTGCCCATGGCCAGACTGACAAATGGATGTCACTGAGCTTTGGACCAATTCGTAACAAAGGGCACCCCAGAGTCTGCCGAGTGACAGCAAGAAGAGCATTTTGTGTTGTCGAGTTTTGGTGGTTGGGCATCTCCCTGACCAGAACGCCGTACCACTAGGTGGCAGTGCTGCTCAGACTTACCGACTGGTGGGAACAACTGTTGGCAGGGGGGTCCCAAAAGAAAAACGGCAATTTTAAATTCATGACCATTTTTCAGCCGTAAACTGATCTGATAAAGTCAGGTAATGTAATCTTGTCTTTTCAGTTGCTCGACTGTGGACATGATTCCACATAAAAAACGCTTAAAGGTGTGCTTTGGGGTCCATAAACTTTGCAGCACAATTTTAAATTGGTGTCATGTACCTTTCTCAAACTGAGTGTATTCTTTTTAATCCACCAGAAATACACTGTGTCTCAGAAAGATGTGGATGTATTTTTTCGCTTTAAATTTTGAAAACCCTATGAAACTTGGAAGTAATATTCTGAATTTGCAAAATGCATAACCAGTCAAATGCTGGTGGATATATCTGTCAGTTTGTTTCCTCAAGTAACATGATTTAAGAAACAAATTATACAGAATATTATTGTCTCCTTCAATTTTATTTTATAACTTAATCTAAGTTACTAATATATCCAGGAGCTACACTGGCAAATATTCAAATATTTGTTCAGGGAATCTAAATGAGACATCTGAAGTGAAGGGTGATCTTTCCTCTCTTTCCATTTTCTCCAGTAGGCTACTCACATATTTCATATTACATAAAATGGAAAAATTATCTTCTTTTGGGTTGCTTTATTGACTTCTTTGGGTGCATACCAGAGATGGATTGTTCCAATGTATCCTTTGCTAAGAACCAGCTCAGAGAGCAGTCAGCAAAAGGGTATGTGGGAATGTGCATGTGTTTTTCTGGGGTTTTTGGGGTTTTTTATGCATCTTTCAGGGGGGAAAGACTGCTCTACTTTGTTTAAGATTTTTTGGCAAAAAACATAGGCATCTTCAGGCCTGAAACCATTTATGGAAGCGTTAGGTTTTTTTTCCCCTTTCTAGGCACTGCCAAGAATGCTTGACTGTTCCTTTCTCCATTCTCTCTGCATTCAGTCTACCCATGCAGTGTTCCATTATCTGTTTTTACTATTAATTATATACAGGGAAACTTGTTTTTCTAATCTACTCTGATATCCTATTCTCTGAAAGTACCAGGATTTGAATTTATATGATCTTTTGAGCTCCACTGTATTGCCTTCCTCTGCAAAAGTTGCAAGCAGGCTGTTCAGCTAACTTCTTCCTCCCTGTGGTTTATTCTCCCCTCTGGTTCCAGCAGTTGTTTCCCAGAAGGCAGCTCTATGACCCAAACTCAGTAAGGGAGTCCTCTGGGGCAGCCAGCAATGCCATTGCATCTGAGGTCCCAAAGGGAAAGCCATTTTAGGTTGTTCCCACAAAAAACCTGCTTTTTCTTGACCAATTATTTTCTTCAGGGTTTGTCTTTTCTACTCTCCTTCTAAAGCCTTTTTCTTAAAAGTGAGAACTGACCTGTTGACCCTAGTCCCTCCATCATGACCATTTTATCTCTCTGAGCTATTTTGTGCTACTTCAGCAGTGTGAAATAATCTTCAGAGCTGTTCAAACAGCTAGGGAGGAAGGAGCTGGTTAAGGTAGGAGTGTGGAAATTTTCTGACCTGGACTTCGAGCTCTGTTTAGTTTACATGTTTGCTGGCATGTGAGTCCAGATATCAGTATTGCTTGACCTGGACCTTGCTAAAGAATTTAGATTTGAAAAGGATCCAGATTTGAAGGATGTTCAGACCTAGTGTTTTGGGTCAACTCATGGGAGAAACAAGTTCCAGCTGTAACATTTGAAATTTTGTTTATATTCCAGTTACTTTCCACAGTTTTGAACGCTTCTCTGACAATAATAAAAATCCAGCAAAGGGACATTGGAACAGAAACATCATTGACTGTTCCTTTAGCCACCTTGCTACCACACAGACGTGAGCAAGCTTAGTACACAATGCTTGCATTGGTAGGAAGCTGAAACTTGCACCAACCCACCAAAACATACATTGACCAGTAACATTTTTGTAGCCAAATTCTGTATGTTCAGCACTCTGGGCCTCACTGGAGTTACACCAAGGAGAATGCCGGCCCCAGACAGTCTGTTCATTGTTGTTTTGAAATTCAGAAGAGAGAGAAAGTTGATTATGTCAGCATCTTCTTCAAGCCATAATTCTTCCTGTTGCTTCCTTTAGAAAGTATTCAAGATGATAGGAATTCTTGTAAAATCTATTTCATCATACATCAAAGTGCTGGCCATGCTATTCTATATTTTATAAGATGCAATCATAGTAAAATTCTCTATGAGAAAAGTTCTGGAAAATACCTTTTAGGTTCATAAAGATTCTTTTGGGTGAGTATCTCAGGCTCAGAATTTTCTACTTTTTTTTTTTTTTTTTTTTTTGTGCCTAATGTCATTATAAAAATAGTCTGGAAATATATCTGGCAAAGAATGAGTGGCTCTGATCAATACTTCTAACCTGTCATCAAACACATTGTACATATGTATGTCAAATAAAGGCATATGTTATTTGCTCTATTTAAAAATAAAAAACAGGCTTGAAGAGCTGAAGCATACATATATGTGTGAATGGTGGAAACAATGTCCATGATAGAGTTTCACGTGGGATTCAAGGAGTTATAAAAGCAATAGTTGACCTTAAAGAGTAAGAGGAGGGGACTGTTTATCTTTCTTTTATTGTCTAGTAAAATTGTCAAGGCCTTGTGTACCAAAAAGAGCTGCCAGGGTAACTACAACACAGACACATTTATCATTTACCTTCACCTCTAGTGACCTGACTCTGTGGTTTCGAAGTATGGCAGCAGACCATAATGTCTCCTATTATGGTCTCCTCATCCTAATAATCTGGACCTACGCAAGCAGTCTCTTTTCAGTGTGTGATAACCGTGCAGTCTCAGCCTTCTAGGGTGAAGTTCCCTGGATTTTATCAAAACGTAGAGACTACATTTCCAATAAACAGTACAATATGTCAGAGGATGTGATTGAGGTGTACTTGAACCAAGCAAGCCAACTCCCCCAATAAATTAAAGCTTAGGAATACTGATGGGGTCGATAAGCGTTACTGTCAGAGCCTGATGCCAATGTAGGCAGAAGTTTTGTAGCAGAGCCCGAAGGAGAATCCTGATCTTTCAATTCCCAGGTACATTCCTTAATATTTCTTAGTGAGTATAGGTGAACTTGAAAAGAGATCCATTCCCTTCTGCTGAGAAACTGTTCCTGTAAACCATCACTGGAGTAGTTTATTTACTAGGTCATTTAAGATATGTAAATTAAGAAAAAGAAACATCAGTCATTTCTTAGGGCAGGAGGAAGCCACCAATATTCTAGCTATTATGATTTCTCCAACTGATGAACGTGTGGATCCAATTCAATATGATTTCTAGCACTGCCAATTAGGACAGAGAAAATATAGCATCTCTTGGGTGTATTTTCTATTCTCTGTGTGCAGTGTCATGCCTGGAAGAAGATTTTTCTTAGGGCAAAGAACTTTTCCTGTCCACTGAGGACAGGAAAAGAACACTGGGACAACTGTGATTTCAGTGAGAAACCTACAAAGCTCAGTTTCAATATGCTATGTTTAAAAATTCACTTGGCTTACACTCCTCCCCTCACCAGTCAACTATTTTTTTCCAAAACACAAAAGAATTTTGAGTATGAAATTGTGTTAAGCATTATACAAGGTAATATTTTCTTGATGGTTAACTGACTTCCTATGGACATGGAACAATTGTCAGAGAAGAAGCAGCAAATATAGTGACTGGAGACAACAGGCTTTCCTGTTTACCAGAAACAGCTGGCATTGGAAGTAAGAATATAAATGTTTTCTCTGTTTAGTCAATCCTTTTCCTTTCAACAAATAGTGATAAGAAGATGCTAATTATAGAGCTATCCTTTTCTGTAGCCCTTTCTAGGGTAGATTCTCATTATTGTGAGTGATAATAAGGAAATACGCTTCCCTAATGCAGTGATGCAAACTTATGCACACTGCCATCAAAGGAAAATTCTACAGATGAAAAGAGAAGCAACAAGCAACAGGGAGATTTTCTTTTAGACTTTTTCTGCACAGATGCCAAAATTTGAGGTGTGCCAAGTATTAGTGCTCTAACCCTGTTTGGTGTTAGCTATTTGCTCAACACTGGATGGAATATATGGAAGGGAAAATAAATCTCTCAATGCCAAAGAACTTGATTTAAGTAGCATACTTTGAACTCTTCTGGTAAGTATCTTGGAAAGAATGGTTGTTAACTTGGCAAGAAGGTAATTTTTTGACTGAATTGGAAGGGAGAAGATGCCTACACAGAAGGGTAGAGAAAGAAAACACTCAGATCTTAAGTGCTGTTATTAGTTTAGTTAGAAGAGTGCAAAACAAATTAATGGACCCAAAATGGTGGCAGGCTTTGCGAAAAGCAGCTCAGCATGAGTTGCTTTTTTGAGCCTTTGAAGTCAGTACTGACAATTTTTGCTGTTATCCCTATTAGAAACATTGTAAATGAATTTTTAAAAGGGATGTGATTGGTCTCAAAGAATGACCGAGTGTGTAATTTTTCAGTTCATGCTTTACTTAGAGTATGGAAGTAGGCAGAAAGAGTGCACCACTATAAGGTTAAGGGTGAAAAATGAAGACGACTATGGTGTGGATCTGTCTTCAGATGTTTGAACAGGGAGGAACAACTAGGAGAAGATTTCTAACAAAAAGCTTTGGCTGACTTAGTGCATCCAAAACCAGTCAACTCTCCCCCTCACCCCTCCCCCCATATCTAACTGTAGTACTGTCAATGGTCATGATTTTTTTTAATCAACAAAATTAGAGTAGTTGCTTTTGAATAAGCACCTTGATTGTTTCTATGAGCACATATTGTTTCTATAAGAACAATTACCCTACATCTCTTTCACTTCATTTGGTCCAGAGGAAGGAACACTGGGTTTTGATATGAGCTTTTTATTGATTTATATTTTCTTTTTTAACCCCAAGAGTCATCAAAAAATACAAGGTGCTATACAAAAAAGATGTGGACAGGCTGGAAAGGGTCCAGAGAAGAGCCACGAGAATGATCAGAGGACTGGGGAATCTGCCATGTGAGAGAAGGTTGAGAGAGCTGGGCTTGTTCAGCCTAGAGAAAAGAAGGTTTAGGGGAGACCTTGTCCCCATGTTCCAGTATTTAAAGGGAGACTCTTTTTGCAAAGAATCACACAGAAAAGACAAGGAGTAACGGGTACAAGTCACTCCCATTGAAATAATCTCCCTAGGTGGTAGATTCCCCAACATTGGTCACTTTTATGATTCAGCTTGACAGGGTGCTGGGACATCTAGGCTAGGTCATGCTTTGCCTAGAAAGGTTGGACCAGATGACCCTTGAGGTCCCTTTCAACCTGGTGCTCTATGATTCCATGATCAGAGGATCATCCTCTCTTCCCTGGCAGGATCTCTGGGTGAGAGGGGTTGTACAGGCAAATATTTAAACTTATTCATAGAATTACCAGATGACCTAGGTTGGAAGGAACTCTATAGATGTTATTTAGTCTATTCCTCGCTCATAGGAAGGTGAGCTAACATCTTGTTCTAGTGTTCCTTCTCCTCTCCAGTGCTACAAGCTACACTATCATTAAAGAATACCTTATCTACATAAAAGAAAGAAATCAGTTGAAAATGCTTTTATCAGCTGGTACTTGCATGTCTGTGTGTTCAAGTTATGCAATACCATCACTTTACTTGGTAACTAGTGATGACATACAGAAGTACAGATTTATTTTCAAGATGTGAAATAAGATCTTTTCCTGAACTGAGTCGCCACATTTTAGTGTGTCCTGTAAATGTCAGTTATTGTCATATCCATACAGCAGTTGAACATAAGCTTTATAAAAGTCTTGAGGTAGTCTCAATAATCACCTTAGCAATGTTATTGTGTGCTTTCATGCATATGTATGTCATCTTTTTGTCTTTCTGTGGTCACAAGAGTTAAAACCTGTGACAATGAAAGGCTAAAATATTTCTTTTGGTGCAGAAGAAGACCTCAAGAAAACGCCTCTGTCATGGGACTGGTAGGAAACTGATCTCACAAGAACTGTACTGACAGCTTTTACAAATCACTGCCTATCCGCTAATAAATAAAGTCATCAATTCTTTAAAGACAGGTGCTCAATCAGAGAGGCTTACTCATGTCTGGTCTGACATGGATTTACTGTGGCTTTTAGATAAGATGATTGATGTTTATTTTTAATCTTACTGCTTACTGTCACCAAGATGTAGTTTGGCCTCCTATTATGTCAAGAGTTGTATAAATATTTATCATGGTATACCATAGAAATATGAAAAGGGATTGGGGGTTAATAAATTGTTATCCCTTGCACGCAACTAAGAGAACAGAAGTGAGAAATCTAAGGGTAAAGACTCAGATCCCAAGGTTCCTGAAAACAGTGATTTTTATTAACTTCTGTAAACTATGAAACAGGTCTTAACTAATTTGCTCAGGATCAAAAGTCTGAGGCAGTCTGAAAACTGAACTTAACCTTGGTGCAGGTGTTTAAACAGTGAATTGCTAAGTACTCTAGTCCTGTCCTGCTGCATGTTTTTGTATTTGAAAAGAAAAATCAATTCAGAAAAGTGCCTTTCAACAGTCTTAATGATATATTCACCAGTCTTTTATTTCTGAAAACTTTTCCTGACTACTACCAAAGTCTGCCATTGGTAAGTATTCAGTTCATGTAATTAGAAGCAGCTTATTTCCTTCCTGGAATTTGATAGCCACAATAATTCCATGTCAAAAACACCACACTTTTTGTGCTTTTTGTGTTCGAAGTTCAGACTGGGTCACAGAAGCAACTGGATCAAATCCATCAAGAAACATGTGTGAAAAGTGCGTAGCCTCTGAGTTGAAATGCATGCTGTGGCTGTAAATCGAGCACAGATGATTGATTAAGAGACATCATCCGCAGCTGGAGTTGTTGGTCAGCTGAGCGGCGTGGCCAAGAACACGTATTGTCCAGCCACATAAAAGCTTCATGATGACACAGATATGAGGCTTGAAAGCCACACTGAGGTGATGTGTTGTTTCTCAGACAGCATTTGCATTATAGACTTTTCTTTGCGATACAGCAAATAGTTGTTTGAAATCTCTTTTTCTGGAGGCTCAGGGAGCCTCAGGGTGCTGTTCCACTCTTTCCTCAGTGCCTAGAGCTGTAGGGTGCCCAGCTTCATCCGCAGCCGTGTTAACACAAGGTGACATAATGTAATCTGAGGAGGGTAATGGAGAGGTCAGCAACTAACTTTCCCGATTGCTCCCCAAGTAAGCACAGAGAAGGACAGAGCCTTAAGGCTGTCATCTAAATGGGAAACAGACATTTAAAGGTGTGAATGGATGTAAATGAGCTCTGGACAATATAGACATTATTTTCTGACTTGAGGCATGGGCTAGAGACAGGCAGAAGGGACAACTCATGGAGCCCAAAGCATGTGGCACGTTTCCATCTGAAATATAGTGACTGCTTTGGGAACATGGGTACTGCTTTTTCCTTCTGGTCACTGACAGAAAACTACGATCTGTCAGTGCATTATGTTGGCTCTGACCTCTGTATTTTATTTAGCCTTCCAACAAGTTGAATCTCAGTCAGCAAATCTCCACAACCTCTTTTACCTTAAAGGAGTCACTTCAGTATACTAAAAAAAACCAAATCCAAACTCAATAATAAATATCTTAATCCTCAGACTCTTAAAACAGAAAATGAATAGGTAAAAAAAAATATTTCCTTGATGTGGTAATTATTTTTCCCTTTACTAACTCTTGTATATGGAAAATCGACTAGATCAGTGGTTAGTAACCTCAGACTACTCGCATGATCTATGAGATCATGGCATTGCTCTGTGCAACTATTTTAATCAAGCAACATGTTTTAATAAAGGTTTATGGGAGTCCACAAGAAAGTCTGAGAATAAGAGGCCTACCGATCAGAAGTTAACACTAGAAAACTACAGAGTAAACCAAACTGTGTATGAGCTCACAAAAAAGATTGGAATGGTTGTCCCAGGGGTATTTTTTTCTTAACATGTTTGTAAGAAACAGCTATCTAGATATCTTCATAGAGCTCTTCACAGTAATATCTAAATTAAAGTGTGTGGGGGGTTGTTTTTTTGCAAATGTTTCCTAATTGTTTCAATTTAGAAACAAAATAAAATAAAAAAAGAAAAAAAAAAAACCCACCACCCCAAAATCACTAACTTTTTGCATTGTCAATGTTCAGGTTTTTCTTTGAAGAGGACAAAGACATTAAAACAGTCCAGAATTTGGTGGTGAAAACATCGGGCCAACACATGGGTGGTGCGTGGCAGAACCTCATGCCAACCATATTACGGATATGTTCAGTACCTTCTGCATTTCTGTCTGCAGCCATCTGTAAAATCCCAAGAAATACTCAAGGGCTACAAAAGGAAATTAAACACCATGACCTTTCAGTCTCCAGCTCCTTTTTGATACTAACATTAGTTTGTGAAAATTGGAATGGTGGTAGGTTTTATTGGGAAAGTTGTCTGAAAACAGGCTGCTAACTAATTCTTTGCTTCAGAATAATGACAAACCTAGCCCAGAATTGAAGACCTGATTGCCTGCTACCAAGAGATACCATTTCATCTCTTCTTTCCTCCCTGCAGTAATAATTGTTTCAAAAGAATGTGAGATTAAACCTCAGACAACAGCTCAATCACCATGTATTAGTCAAAGTCCTTTGGAGAGGTTTAATTAGCTTCTTTTCTAGGAATTCTGAAGATCTCTTTCTTCCCTACCTTTCTCACTTTCTAAAATAACTTTTTCTAATTTCTGATGTCATTCCTTATATGTTTTCTATTGAGTTATAAACTTTGAATGTTTTAACTCTACATCAGAGAAATACTGTCTGTCAGAGAAAGACCGTAAAGGAAGCTGAAGGCTTTTTGCAATTATTGTGGTTATTTCAAATACTGAAAAACAGAGGAAAAAAGCAAAAGGTAACTCATGGGTCTATTAAAAGAAATTTAATATTTATAGAATTTATCCAACATTCTTTTGCTCTTGTCAGTTCACACAGACATATCACTCTTTTGTTTATGGATTTTCATTAAATATATTTTGGCATAATAAAACTATGCGTATTAAATTACTGTTAATAACACTTACTGTTTTGGCATTGAATTCTATTCTAAGGAGGGGAAATACACCCTGCTTTCAGAATGCAAAACTGAAATAATTTGGATTGAAATACATATAAGCCTGTATCCCAGATTTGTACTGAATTGAATTAAACATCTACATGAATGCGTACTTAGAAGATACAAGGTTTTTGGATACCAAGTGTTAATGTTCAGTATTTTAGCAAAGGCTTTTGTGATGAGCTGAAGAACTACAGGAAACTCTGCACAGAGAAACCCTAAGAACAAAGAATCTTGTTTGAATTTTTTTAAACCAGGTTTTCCTCCTTTTATTTTCCTCTCTTTTTTTTTTTTCCTCTCATCTTCTTCTTTTTCCCTTTCTCTGTTTTCCTTTCCCATTTTTCCGTGTTTTTCTTTTTCTTCCATTTTTTTTAATGTCTTTTTTTTTTTCATTTTTCATTTCTTTTTCTGTCAAGCAGAAGCTGAATAGTACTGAAAGCGCTATTTGAATTTTCTTAATTTTTGAAAGGAGAAATCAGTGACTTCAAAGATGTGTTCTATTGCTGGCACTTTACAAGCTACTGTGATGACTTTAGACAGTGGATTTACTTTTCCTATCCAGTCTCTTCATTTATTGAAAAGCAAAAAGAGTTAGGGGAAATGGTTTTGAAGTTTTCTGTGGTTGTTATGAGACCTTGCTCATTGCTCTACAGCTGCTCTCTGGAGTTGAGGTATGGCTACTGTTAGAGACTCCTAGGTAGACAACCAATTTTCTTGGAATTCAGATTTGGTTAAAAGTTATGCAGTTCTCACTTGCAAAATTTATGAGCAGCTGAACCCCAAGAGAATGAAATAAAATCTGCCTGCAAATGTTGATACAGCATGCCAGATCATGTCTTCCTACAGAAAGGAACCCTCACCATGACATGAACTTTTTACTGTCATCAGAAAACTTATTTAGTTCAAGTTTTAAAGGTACATGCTTTTGAGTGTGACAATCCTGAGATCTCATACTCTCTTGAAAGTTTTGAGGGGTATATTGTAGTAGTACTGATCTGTGAAGGCTTGCACAGAATCTGTGAGCTTTTTGCGCCAATCTGTTGGTAGCATTACTTTATATACTCTTTCATCATGTTTCAGATGCTAAAGATTTCAGGGAAAATTATGCTTTTGAATTCCTGAGAAAACAGTCATATTCCTCTATTTGCAGCTAGTTCTCTTCAAAATGAACCATTAATAGTATATCTGGGAGAACACCAAGTAAAGTTATGGAGAGTTTGTTTTACGTAACTTAAAGCTAACTCTGAAATATGGAAAAATCCAGAAACTTTATTAAAAGCTGCATACCAGAAACCTGACATTAGTTAAAAATTTTAGCCCTAATGTTTGTTGCACAACTTTTTATTTTTTATTTTTCTAGCTAGATTTGCAAAAAGAAACAAACCCAAGTTAAAACCTCAAAATAGTTAACTTTCTCCAATTAGTAATTCTGATCAGATCACCTGAGTACAAGTGTTAATGTATGATATCTTGCAATTGCCTTCCAGGAAAATGGAAATTCTACCTCTATTTAGGTTATGTCCCTTTGAGCTTATTTATTGTTTCTTTTATTTGAATTTTTTCCTGTCAAAAGTTATTTCCGTGTCTCCTTGGTGTTCCTTTTAGCAATGACAGTTTCAACTAGGCCAGAGGAAGCATGATAGAGTTAAACCATGTGTACTGACGAAGTAGTTTGATAATAAACCATTAATTTTTACTTTACCAATGCATTCTTAGTAACTAGAACTTGCTGGATTTGAACTGTGGCTTTGTAAATTCCTAATACTACATAAATAAAATAAAACATTTAAAAAATGTGTAGGTTTGGTCTGTGAGGTATAATTTGAGGTCAGTCTACAAATTGTTTTAATTATTTCATTATTATGCATGCTAGTATTTCATGGTAGGATGCAATTGCTCTTAGTGATACAGCATTTTGCAGTTTGGTTTAGCACTTTGGTACTTGACAAAGGGGTCTGTACTATAATTGTGAGATGATCCCTTATAAAAAAATATGATTTCCAACTCTTCAGAGCAGCTGTGTTCAGTGTATTTACATCCAGAGGCATTTATAAATACTGCATTACTGTGAGAGGGACCTCTGAGGTGTGGTACAGCCTCTTTGCCCAAAAAACATCCCTGGGATATCAGACTATATTGACACCTGCCATTTCAAACCAAATCAAACCACACCAAATCAAGCCAAACCCAGTTATTTTAAAACAACAGCAGTAGGAAAAGACAAATACTGCTTTGGGAATGAAGTTGAAATGAAAGAAAGTGAAAGAGACCAACCCAAAAAGGCAGAAGACCAAACTCCCATCAAATTCCCTATTTATTTGATGACAGTCAGTAGTGTAAACTTACCTCCCAGTTTCCTACCAGTATACTTCAAACTAAAAATGGAGGAGAGGTCCTTCAAGTAGATGAGAAAGGTTGGCTGTTGGAGTGTTTTCTTCATGTTGGCCACCAAGGCTGTGACTGAGGGTCTTGACCCGTCCTGCGCATAATCCCACTGGAGTCAGTGGAGTCCTACTGCAGGAATTTAGCCTGTCTCTTTCTGCTGCAATCTGCAGTAATAGCTTTCCTCATGTGGAACTGTGTTTATAGAAATGAGACTGAACTGGCCTCACACAAGCCAACATTATCACCTCCTAGTAACTGCAAAGCACAGGACGGCAAGCTGCTGCTCTGTATTTTCATAACTCTGCAGTAATTAGTGCCTGGCATCTGTAATGGAAATAAAGCATAACATTAGAGTTTCTAAGATGACATTGTTTTCATTTTATGTTTAATTTTTCAAAGACCACAAAGGCAGATACACTAAAATGCCAAGAAGCCTCTTTTAATTAAAGTCCCTCTCATTTTTCTTTACTTCTTAAGCTACACAAATGCATTGAGCCATTAAAAA
This sequence comes from Coracopsis vasa, assembly GCA_026283785.1. NCBI lineage: Eukaryota > Metazoa > Chordata > Aves > Psittaciformes > Psittacidae > Coracopsis > Coracopsis vasa. Next base: position 39,172 of record JANHGB010046882.1, read on the forward strand.
GAAAGATAAAAGGAACCCCAAACACTGTTTGTATATAGTCTTTATGACTGCAGCTACTTATTTTGCAGCAGGCATTGTTATGACTAGAGCAGGTTATAGTGCAGTTTGACATAACTCAAGGATGCTTTGCAGTGCTACAAAGTCAGACAGTGACTGGAAGGATGCCTTACCTAGTTTTGGGATGTTTCACTTCATAGTACAGATCCTGCACCCAGATTTCATGCAGTGCTCTGCCAGAGGTGGCATTCTTATACCCCTACTGCCACTAGGTTGTTTATGATCATGCTTTGGGTTACTTGATTGGTCCAGGTTTGGAAGGAAAAAAGAGTAGGTTGCAGCTGGTTCCCATCTTCTGCAATGAAACTTCCACTGCTATAGCTTGATGCCCACACTATGTATGATTCTTTACCATTGATATAATGTACCTTACATAAGGTACACATCATGTACTTTCTCTTCACAGTAACAGCACATTACTCTTGGCAAATAAGAATAGCTGGCAGACAGTGAATCACAGAATGGTTTGGGTTGGAAGGGACCTTAAGGCTCGTCTAGTTCCAAGCCCCTGCCATGGGCAGGGACACCTTCCACTAGACCAGGTTGCTCAAAGTCCCATCCAGCCTGGCCTTGAACACTGCTAGGGATGGGGTAGCCACAGCTTCTCTGGGCAACCTGTACCAGTGCCTCACCACCCTCATAGTAAAGAATTTCTTCCTAATGTCTAAACTAAATCTCCCCTGTCAGCTTAAAGCCATTCCCCTTTGTTCTGTCACTACATGCCCTTGTAAGATGTCCCTCTCCAGCTTTCTTGTAGACCCCCCCTTTAGGTACTGGAAGGCTGTCCCTAAGCCTTTTCTTCTGCAGGCTGAACAACCCCAAGTCTCTCAGCTTGTCTCCATAGGAGAGGTGCTTCAGCCCTCTAAGTATCTTTGTGGCCCTCTGGACTCACTCAAGCATGTCCACATCTCTCTTGTGTTAGGTGCCCCAGAGCTGAATGCCGTACTGCAGGTGGGGTCTCACGAGAATGGAGTAGAGGGGGAAAATCACCTCCCTTGACCACACTCCTTTTGATGCAGCCCAGAACACAGTTGGCTTTCTGGGCTGCGAGTGCATGTTGCTGGGTCATTATAAGCTTCTTGTCAGCCAGCATCCCCAAGTCTTTCTCATCAAGGCTTCTCTCAATCCATTCTTCACCCAATCCTGTAGCTGTGTCTGGGATTGCCCCGAAACAGGTGTAGGACCTTGCACTTGCCCTTGTAGAACTTCAAGAGGTTGGCATTGGCCTACCTCTCACGCATGTCAAGGTGCATCTGGATGGCATCCCTTCCCTCCAGTGTGTCAACTGCACCACACAGCTTGGTGTCACCAGCAAACTTGCTGAGGGTGCAGTCAATCCCACTGTCCTGTGTTGCCGACAAAAATGTTGAACAGCGTCGATCCCAACACTGACCTCTGATGAACATCAATTGTCACTGATCTCCACTTGAACACAGAGCTGTTGACTACAATTCTTTGAGTGCAACCATCCAGCCAATTCCTTATCTACTGAATGGCCCATCCCACAAATCCATGCCTCTCCAGTTTAAAGACACTGGTACTGTGGGGGACAGTGTCAAATGCCTTGCACAAGGCATGACGCCAGTTGTCTCTGTCCAAATTGCTGGCATAAATCTCTTAGACCACTTAGCCCAGGATTTTACCTGGCAGGGCAGAGTTTGGGTGATGGGTTTCACTGAGATAATTTAATAACCCTGGTGCTGTAGCATTTTTTGATCAGTTAGTAAGGGCATTTGGTTCTATACTTCACCTTAGATGCTGCCTGAGCTCTCAATTCCAGACTCAGCAACCAAATATGTTCAAATAAACTGATCCAAATGCTGAAGTGCTTACTCAGGCAAAATTCACTGTTTTCCTTAAAGACTAATAAAAACTGAATCAGGACTTCAGAAATTGGCCCCTTAAAAGGTGGAAGACAACACTTCAGAGAAAACTAATGGAAGATCAATGCATAAAAGACAAGAGACCACTTTTTTTTTTTTTAATTCTTTTTATTTTTTCTTATATATTATCTACAAGCACAAGCTTTCATATTTTTAATGTAAAAATGCATACAGATCATTATATATATAAAAATCAACTAGCCTCGCAGCAAACTGCCAGATCCACCTATCCCCAGTTTTGGGGACAACTTGTCTGGATCCAGGTGCAAACCCAGTGGTTGATCTTCACTTCCATCTGTGGTTGCACCAAACCCCCAGATACAAAGATTCTCAAAGTTCTAGGGAAGTCTTGGTTCCTGATCCAGGTCTTGCAGCATGGGCATGACTAACTCTTCATCAATTGAAGATAAATATTTAGAAACTTCATAAATGACAATCAACTTGTTGTAGGTAACAAGTATCCATTTCACCTTTCCTCCCCTGTTTTGTTTACTGTCCTTTGCATCCTCTCCCCACTGAAATGATAGCGGGCAGAGGGGAAGAATTTAATGTTAGTGTCATATATGTACATTTAAATAGCAGCAGCAGAAACAGAATTTAAACTGTTGATGTCTGCTGCAGAAAGGCTACTGAATGTAGGTTCATGTTGCCTTTGGCCTTTTCAATGCTTGGGCACTTTGGGGTTCAATTTAGACATTATAGAAATATGACACATTTCTAGTATAGCCAAAAATATGCTGCATCATTGTGAGCAATAGTAAATCAGATTGCAATTAATAGCATGTAGTATGTATCAACAGATTATAATATACTATATTATAACAGGCTTTACAAGGAACCCATTGCACCCAAGATAAAAAAAAATAAATAAAGAAATTTGTGTTTTTGTGGGAGGGAAGGTCACAAAATTGCAGTCTCCTTTTTGACCAAGTATTTATCATGTTTGGCAGTTTCCAAATTCAGTCTTTGTAAAGGAATGTTACTATTTTTATTAGAGGTTCTTTATGTAACAAGTCATGTTTGCACAGCAGAACATTTTCTTTCACCAGGATTTTATAATTTCTCCATACAAATATCATAAAAGAAAAAATAATTTGCTGGGATTCTTTTGGAAAGTATTAGGGCCTTAACTTAGCTTCTCCTTCCTTTCAACTCTCATAATACGAATATGATGAATTTATTTTCTCTTGTTGCTCATATCTTGCCATTTTGTATTTTTTAATGCAGCTCAACTCTGATGCCCAAGAAAGGTTTTCAGAGACAAGAACCGCTGAAGTTGTCTTAGAGAGGAATACACCAACTGCTTAGCACACCAACATAAAGACTCTCCTCAGCTATGTTGCCATGGGATTTCAGGTAAGGACTTTGTCTACTTCAGATTCGTGCAACAGCACTGATTTGAAAGATAACAGAATGACTCGGTACCTCAACTTGCAAACGCTCACTCTGGCTCCTAATGTTGTAAGATACACATTTGCAAGTTCAGACCTTCAGCTAACGACTACTCGTGCGTGAACAGGCACTACCCTTTCTTTTCCACTTGTATTGATTCTGCATTGCTAACAGGACTAAAATTGGCAAAATCTCTCTCTCTCCTCCCCTGCCCAAAAAGTTAACAGATACGACAAATAGTTTGGGAACAGCTGTGTCAGAGTGCTTCCCAGAAGCACATGGAGAAGTTTCCACTGCAGTGTGTCTAGCTGATGTATGCTAACATACCTGAATATGAGGACCAAAATATAGACATGGATTCCAGGGGAGTGAAATGAGCTTTCACTATCTAGAATAGGGGAAACAGAGAAAATAAACAACAGCAGAAATAAAATATATGTCTGAATGTGATGTACTTTGATGCTGGTTGGGTAAAAGAAAATGTTTAGAGAAATTACTTTGGTAAAGTACCTTTAAGACAATCCTTTTGAAAAAAGTCCTGACTTGGGACTTTTCTCTGTCGACAGGGATGTAAGTGCTTGATTCTCCAGGCTGTTCCACCATTTATATGGCTACCTGTAACTGTATAAAGTGCTATCCAACCAGATATCCTCACTCTTCTACAGATGTGGTTGATAGCTTTTTGGTCTTACTTCCTCACAGAAGCAAATAACCATTTAAAGTACAAAGCAGAGGAGAATAAAGCTGTAAGTAGTTCCTACAAGGGGGCTGTTCCTCAGAGGAGAATACTACTAATAATCCCATTTGTCATCCCAACCTTTGGCTGTGGTTTTACATTATGACAGTCTGAGCTGCACACCATGCTGCCTGAAGGGATGCAACACAGCTGGTGGGAGACCAGCACAATCTGAATGAAAATCTTCCATTCTTGGTTCTTGCATCTCTTAGAATACAGTTAACAACCAAGTAGACAGGAGGCAAAACTTAACAGCTGGCTTAAATGAGATGCATGAGGGAGAAGAAGGGAGAAGTAAAAACTGGACACCTTTTACTCCAGGCACCAAAATCTGATAAAATGCACTTTCACTTCAGTGTGCCAGATAAAATTCACAAAAAACCCTGTGCTGGTTTAAACCACAGAGTGCTTCAAGCAACACCTGAAAGTTTAAACAGCTGGAAATTATGGCCTTCTGATATGGTAGAAGTCATTCACATCTGACTTACATTTGGGCTTAGACTTTAAATTCTTGCTTTTCCAAGAATTCAATTCTGCAGTATAAAATAGAGTAAACTGAAGTAAGACCAAAACAAAATTGAAAACAAAAGCTAAAATCTATCCATAACTAAATCAAGAGTAATATGGTCATTTTTTGAGTTTGATTTCCCAACACATACACTCCCATTTCCCCAAGTACAGCACTGCACTTTGAGGGGGAAATGTTGAAATGCCACTGGACTAGCTGATCATTTCTTTATGAATTCTGCAATTTCAGAGGATCTGGAAAAGCAGCTGAACTTCAGCTTTATTGAAATGTGTGTCTTGCTGGCTAAACACTCCACGAAATAGACCTTTCCTCTATTCTTTGAATACTTTGCGAAGAACATCAGCACTCATAGATTTGACAAAAATAACAACAAGGAAAGACAGTTTGGAGTAAAAGCACACAATACACCAATTTAGAGCTGGTGAAAGCTGTCAGATGAACTTTCTGGTACCACACAGCAGCCTTTACATATATTCAGTCCTTGAGAACACCCATTGTGATGGTTGTTGATCAACTGAGGGCTGAATCTTACTCTCCAATGGCTACTGAGCAGCTGGCTGGCTGGAAATGATTAGGCACTACAGACTTGCAGGGGATTGGAGCCAGCCTTGTAGAAGCAGAAGACGCTCTGTCAGTGCCAATCCCCACAATCATCTAGTCCTTTGGAGTTTTTTTGTTTGTTTGTTTCTTTTTCTTTTCCCACATGAGCCAGAAGCAGTGTGGCTAAATACATTTCAAACCAGGAAAAAAGTCTGACCCTGTGTTACTCAAAAAAGTGGTGTGGTTTGTCTTTTCTGTTTTTTTTTTTTAATTGCAAAGCTTTGACCATTTTAATTAAATGTGTTCTGCTGCCTCATCCCTACTCCAAGCTAGTATGCTCTACAATGCTTCTCTGGCTTAGTACAGCTCTTTTTAGCTGCTGATTTTGGTGAGCATCTTATTAATTGCCTGCTTGACGTGGGTGGTGGAGCTCCGTCTCCGAGTCTTGCCCTGGACCATCTTTCGACGCCGTACCTCACGACAGAGCTCATAGAAGGCCTCCATAATGTTACCCTCTCCTGTGCAAGCAGAGCACTCATAAAAAGCACATGCTAGTTCTGTGGCCAGCTTTTCACCTTCCTCTGTGCTGACCTGCCTGGAGTGATCCAAATCTGCTTTGTTCCCCACCAGGATCAGGGTGACATTTTTTGGCTTTTTAACTTCATCCAACAAGTTCTTGAGTGGCAGCACTTCCTCAAAGCTGCCTCTGTCCGTGATGTCGTAAACCAGCACGAAGCCTTCACCCCATCGCACATGTCCTTCTTTCTGAATAGCATCCTCCTGTTTTGAAAAGACAGATATCAGCCTTAGGAATTTGATTTATGAAGAACACACCAAGCCTGCAGACCGATGTTGGTCCTCCAGAGCCTACAAAGCCATGTACATCTGCTTTACTTTATACTTTATGCACATCATCTTTTTTATCATGTAGCATAGGAGAACTACTCTACCAAGGTGCCATGGGCTGCCTGTGGACAGGCTGGAAGCAGGCAACTGGAAGAAGGTCTCTGCTGAATGATACCCAACACACAAACTGTATAGGCCAGAGCAGTGTGAGTGCCTGCCATGTTTTGAAATGAAGGGGAGACCAGACTATGACAAAACTGCTCTTCACTTTGGTGGGAATCACTGACTGAGGCTGTCAAGCCTCATCACTTGACTGCAGAAATAGACTGTGACTTTGTGCATAATAATAACAACACGTTGTTGGGTTGACCCTGAATCATGAAATGAGAACAAAATTGTTTTAATCCCAGAGTACACCCTGACTTGTTTGTTCTTCCTGTGTCTGAAAATGAAGCAGGGTCCCTTGCAGAAGGGTCTGGATCCAGTATTTTGGGTGCAGCACCAAGCTACTGGTGGTGGAGGGGGGAGACAGCTCAGAAACAAATCTCTGACCCCAGAAGTGAAGCACACCTGCCACCCACCGCACTGATGCCATCACCGCACTCCCCTTCCCTGCTGTCTATCCAAGCCCAGGTATTGGATAATAGTACATGTACCCACGCACCTGACCAGCTGTATCTAGTATCTCCATGGAAACCACTTCATCGTCAATGGTAGCTTGGTGACGATATGTAGACTCTAAAATAAGAACACATTTTGTGAAACATTTTAAAAGAAGGTTTTTGGGTTTGGTTTTTTTTATCTTCTTTAAAGCTACCCCATCACAAGACGTGAAATGTGACATACGGTTTCACTAAACTAAATATTAGAGACAGCCATTCTGGAGTAAGTCGTCCTTTCTACAACTGTGACTCTTTTACCTCCCTCCATATGGCAAAACTTTTTCCTTTCTACATTTTACACCTCCAGAAGACTGTGCCTGTGGATGCTTCACTTTGTGCCCAACAAAATGACAGAATTTCCTACAGCAAAGAGCTCTGGAAGACTGCAGCCCATTTTCCATACTTCTTGATAGGAAAGGCTGCCACCTATGAAACACAACTACCACTACTCTCAAAGTATCCAGCTCAACAGCCTGTCACTGCATAGCTTGAAGTCTCAAGATCAAAGGCAGTATGGCTGCAGAACAGGGAACCTAACCACTAAGTCAGGCCTTACACTGTGATAAAATTACAGAACAGTTAGCTATTTTAGGAATGTCTCTGAAACGTGCTGAAATCATCACATTCCCCTCTTCTAGCAAGGGCTCAAGCAGTGATTTCCCTCTATATGATTTATAAGGATAACCAGTGGGCATTAAGCATTCACACTATGCTACAGGAAAAAAAGGAACATATTTACTGTGTCCCATGGTCTGGAACCAGACAACTAATCAGAAAGCTAATGACAAAAGCACTTGTTTTATCTTAATGAGCTGATAAGTTAAATTTGATAGCATTTGACCTAAAACTTTGAAAATTATTTGTGCTAACAGTGAGATTTATTACTGTTGCTAGCTCACAGATGTCCTGTATCAAAAGGCAAATATGTATGCTGTAAAATTGTGGCCAATGACTATGACTGCTTTGCATTGTCAGAGACACAATTCTTTTATTTGGTGCAAATCTCCTCAAAGGATATCTTTAAGGAAACACATTTCCTTTATTTGAACTTCTGAAAGGGCTCATGTTTGGTGAATGCTTCTTTCATTATGTACTTAAGAATATCACTTCTTGATGATCATGAATCTTGCAATGCTGTCAGTGCTGCAAACAACTCTCTTCCCAAACCAAAAATATCCCTTCCCTCCTGTGCCACCTTAATTGCTTTAAGTAGCACAGCTGCCTCTAGTAGGGACAAATGGTCAATTTAGTTAGGCAGATGGCAAGCAATCTTGCTGTAGGGTTTCAAGCAATGAAGACTAGTTTTTAAAGGCTGTAAATACCCCTTCTGTTTAGTGTTACCGCAGAAGGAGATGGAGTTGTACCTTTGTGATCCTGAAGCTATACCTACACAGCAGAGTAAGATAGATGTAAGTCTCAGTGGTATGTCTTATCCGATCCTTCTGTTTCACCCTCCTAGCTGCAGTAACTTCCTCAGGGGAACACAGGAAGGGCAGGAACACTAGTTTGTTGTGGAAGTTGTAGCAATGCACCTTCAACAATTTATTTTACCTCCCTCTGCAGCACCCTATGTCCAAGGTGATTTAGGAACTTATGGTTTGTTTCTTTTGGGGGAAGAGTGCTGTGAAAAGAGATGGTTCTCTGCCTGAGTAATGTGATATTAGCTCCTTACTTGTTTAGGCCTTGCAATGCTTAAATGCCTTCGGCCATCCGGCCCTGCTTGGCAAGTAGCTGTTGAGAACTGGTCTACACAACTTGAGAAAGTGCTCACCTGCTGATGTCTGCTGTGTATCTGTGAAATGTCCTTAGAGTGCAGTAGGCCATATAGCCCTCCCCATGAAATGGGAGACTAAATCTCAAGGAACAGACTTGTTCTTGCTGAAGAAGAGCAGCGTGATTCTTAAATGATACTTGAGTTCTCAATAAAAGGACTCTGGTACTTTTATGTTGCAAGTTTAACTCCCCTTGGCTGCTCACACTGGGATGGAATTTGATCCTGGAGGAGTAGCACTTACTTTGGTCAGGTTAGTGTAAATAAATCTCAGTAAATGTGTGTCTGTTCTTGTGCTTTGGAATGTGTGGCAGCTGGGTGAATTTTAATGAGGAGTGTAAAACAGCTGGATGTTTAAAGCATTTTGTGGTGTAATCACAGACATGGCTTCTCCTTCAAGAGAACAGACACATGTAGAATCTGGTAGTCCTGTAAGTTATGAGCCTTGAAGTTGTGATTTCTGGTCTGTTCACATCAATACCATGGTACCGTACAAATGCACTGCCTTGCTTTGGGATTTATTAATACCATTTTATCATTTTCCCTGCGGCACTTTATTATTTTTTTTGGTTTTTAGACATGCAGCTAGAGAGAAACTAGATGACTTGAGATACCTGCTGGATCCCTAATTGAAGCCATTGATAACACAGGTGTCTATGTCTCAGCTAAGCACTTGGTTTCCTATTAGAGTTGATAAAGTGAAATAGATGCTGGGTATAGTTTGTCTGATCTCCCTCCTGGGATAAAATCACACTTCAAAAGCACTTAGAAGTCTAAAATTGGCCAGATGAATACAGGCTGTAAATGTCTTATGCTTTTATCATCATGTCAAGTAGAAAAAGCAAAGTGTAGCACTTTACCAGTGGGCCCCAAGATGACTATAAGCAACTTTCTGAGCTTCAGACTGTCATTTGTACCAGGTGATAACTATACATTACATTTATATGTATACGACTAAAACCCCATAGTTAGAAAGGAAACCACAGAGTAGTATTTTGTTCTTCGAACTCAGTGTCAGAACTTCTAGCCTCAAAGCAGAGTTAGAGAGTTGCTTCTGCTGACTGAGCATGGTGTACCTGGTGCGCTGCTAGTGCTATGAAAATAGTCACATTTGGTGGTTTTCTCTGCTTCAATCCAAGTAAATCTGACCCATTCTTGTTAGTTTCAGCACATGCTATGCTTCTAGTCGTATTCCAAATAACAAGATCAAAGGTGCTGGTTAAGTGTGGCTTTGAAAGTTGATGCCAGATTTCAGGGTTCCACTTGGTTATAAAGCTGCAATCCCCCAGCACTCTTGCTGTGCGAAGCACTCTTGGTTCTCACAGTCCTTTTGTTTGAAACATTTAAGTTTCTTCCAGGAAGCTTTAGAGCTGGTTTGGTTTTAAGCCTATAATATATTGCCACAATCATTCATTACTAGGAACTGGATAAAATTTTCAAATTACCATAGCTGTTGAATAATATGGAAAAAAATATTTTCATTTATTTAATTATTTATTGGGCATGATTAAATTAAAAACCCTTGGGCTCTGTGTTGATAATCATGTTACAAATCTTCCTATTCTGAGCAATACTATTTTTTTAAAAAAATGAAGGAAAAAGATTACTAAACTTACATAAAGAAAACTTTGAAGCCCATAATTCATAATCTGCCCGTGGACATGATATTCAGTCACAGCTTGATCACATCACATCCTTGTGCTATGCTCATTATGACATATTTAACAAAGTTTTTGCCTATAAGACTTAACTGGTTATTTATCAAACCTATTTGTGGAGGACTATTCTGATCTCTTGAATATAAATGTTCCAGAAGATTATATTTTCTAGAGAAAAAACTAGTATCTGAAAAGTAACTAGTTCTTGGTTTGTGTTTGCAGTGATACAGAAAGCTCTACTGATGTGAAAAGCTCCTTTCAGTACTTGTTTATTTTGAACAGGCAGTATATATCGGGGATATCAGGGGTATGTCACAGCTTTGTGAGGAAACGGTTTGCATTGGAAGGGTTTATTGCTTTTAGGGAAACACTTGTTGTAGAAGTAGGTAAATCAGCCAAGATGGAACAATGACATACACCATTTTACAGGTAAACTTAAGTATCAGATTGACCTCTCTTGTTTTCCTTTAAGTAGAGGGACACTAACTCTGTTTCCATTCAAAATTTTAGTTCATTTTTGTCAAGAAAGGTTAATAAAACAAGGAAATAGAAAAATGCTCTAAGGAACTTTGGGCTCATGGTGGCTTTCAGCCAGCTGGATCTGAGAACTGCAAGAGACCTAGAGAAAGAGCTTTTGTGTAATAATTATAGCTGGGTTTCTAGGCCAAAAGGATACAGCTAATAGGCATGAACTTCTTAAGTCATGGTTAAAGTCTTGTTGGATGGCAGTGGATCAGTATGTTTAAAAGACTAAAATTTATCATAATTATTTCTGGTTAAAGGTTCCTGTTGTTTGTTTGGTTTTGTTTTTTTTTAAATAAACTCTGTGCTCATTTGGACTCCCTCAATCCTTGACATCCATCAGGATGGCACCTGTCTATCACATTTGAGAACAGCACATTTGACAGCCCACTGGGAAAAACATTTACCTCCATTACTGACTCTGGTGCTGTTTGATATGTTCTCCTGAGACTTCCTTGAGCTTGCCTTTGAGAAGTCTATCCCCCTGCTGCATTTCCTTGCTGCTTCAGGAACTTTTCACCTTTTAGAAAGCCCCCGCAAGTTGAATGTATGTTCCTGACTCAAAGTCTCTCCTGCCTTCTTCCTTCCTCAGCCCAGCTCTTCTCAAAATTCAGCTAAATGTATTTTTCTTGCTTGCATCTGGCTGTTACTTACTCCATCCATTATTTACCTTACAGGAGGGTTTTTATTTTTGCAACCATCAGTGGTTTTTACAGGAAGCACAGTACTGCCTTTGTGTATTTAGAAAGTATTTCTAATGCTAATGCAGTGTATCCCCACGTGTTTATTAACTGATACTACAGACCCAAACATAAGCTTAGTTGGGTTATTTATTAGTAATACCATCAAATGATATGCCATGTATTGTTACTGCCATCATTATTATCATGTGTAAAAGTTAACGGAAGAAAACTCTGATAGCTCTGATAATTGGACTTGGACTCTTCAATGTTGTGTTTCTGCATGTGGAACCCTAAGAGCCAGGACATACCGAAGGAAAAGTTCCAGGAGATTGTACAGTACCTGTAATGTGCTTTATATGTACGACTATCATACTACACAAACATTCATGTCAAGCTACAAATTTAAGCCAAAATGGATATGAAAGAAGAAGGTATTTGTTTGCAGTGATATTTAATTCAACTCTTAAGGACTTCATGTGCAGCCTGCTCTTGTGAATGCTGCTTTTGGAATAGACAGGCGATGTGCAAAGATCTATAAAGTTTTCATCTTGGTATGAAAGGGTCTGTTGTATCCCCAGAACTTACTTTTTAGGTAGAATGCATAGAAGATATAAAACTAGCCTACAGAAAAGCATTTTTTTCTTGATGTGTTGATATTTTCAATAAATAACATTTTTGCCCCCTAACAGAAATCCTAGAATACTTGTGGCGTTACATTTCCTTTCCTATAGGTTCTGTCCAGCTTTTACTGAGATAGGCAGAGAAAATGTACACACACCTAGGAACCGGATTCATTAAAGCATCCTAAAACAAAACCAACAAAGTCAGAGCAGTGCTAACTAGTAGTGAGTAAGCTTCAAGGCTTTAACTGGTTTTGGTAGTGTGTGGGTTTGTTTCATTTATTTTTAATTCATTTTCTGATTTAACTTTCTCAGCAGCATTAAGGAGAGGCATTAGTTCCTGGTAGGAATTATGTCTGTGACAAGTTTGTCTAAATAAGCCATGTTTTGCTGCACCTCTTTGTTTGATTGCAGCAAGAAGTCTTTGTTAGTTAAGCTGTGAGTTTCAGCTCATTTCTGCCAATAAAAACAAAAACTAACCAGTACGACTTTTCTCGTACCTAAAAGAAGCAAAACAAAAGCCTGCTCTCCTGAAGGTGCAAAAGCAAGCACTGGAAACTTCTGCTCATCTGAAGAATATTTCAAAATATGATGAGCAAGAAAAGTAGGGGCAAAATATTTTGCAGCTGTAGCTACAGCAAGAACAGCCACTACCATTCCTGATTTTTGCTGTCAAGCTACTGCAAAAAGGCAATATTTTTATTACTGGCATCAGGAATATCTTCATCTTGAGACTTGTATGAAAGAAAACAAACCACACTTTGGGATAACTGTTTCCCATGTTATTTTAAGCATCTTCCTCTGCTGCTCTCAATTATAATTTCATCATTTCAAGTCTTTGTTGAGCATTTTAGAAGCCAGTGTTGGGGGTTTAAGGTGCTCTAGGCTATGCCACTCCATTTCCTTACAAACACCTCAGAAATCAGGAATACTTTCATGGCTCGTTGCTGTAATACAGTCAATATAAATTCCTACTGCTGAGGAGTATAATAAAAACTTTATAATGTATTAAATATATATCTGCGTAAGTAATGTTTTTATTGTTTTGAAGTAGGGGAAAAACGGAAGCCCAGGAAGATACATACCTGGGAAGGCACAATCTGGACTACTGAGGACTGAATCCCTTAAGCACTGAGGCAAAAGGAGTGAGTAATTTTGTTAATAAAAATTGAGGATACTAATAGCTAGAGTCTGGCCTGAAAATAAGGCTATTTTCCAGCAATTTATGAAGTGTCTACACATTTGTCATAGTACTCTCTGAAACACAGGTTGGCAGCCATTCCTCCTAGTCCCAAATGGTTGGTTACCATTACATCTCACTTTGGCTGAAAGCCCATACTAGACCACATATATTATTCCTAGCTTGTGTTTGGATAAGCTGTAGTTGTCAGCATGGGTGTTCAGATGAAATATGCAGAAGGTGAAGTTCTGCGAGACGATGACAGAACTCTCTCCTATTTTGCTCACTATGGAAAATGGTTATTTTTAATCATGAACATGTGGATGATCTGGTCTGTAGCTCTTGGTAGGCTGCAGTATCCTATTCTGCAACAGGAGGAAAAGAGGGCTGGGAGGGAAGGCTTCCCCCTGGGGCTGCTGGCCTGTCAACCTTTATACCCTAGGGCTGAAGGGACCATAAGTTAATGATTTATTAATGCTTATTTTAGTATGGCCTTCTTTGTTAAAAGTTCTGTTTGGTGTCTGGGCAGTTTCTCTCTCAGCTGTGCTGCTGGGTGTTAGTATTTTTATGGTAGAGGCAGGCAGTAAACCTGCAGGAGTGTTAAGACAAACTTGCTGAGTGAGCCACAAGTCAAAACTAGCAATCTACAGATGTGTTTCTTCAACTTGTGATCTGCAGCAGGGAAAGCAATCCTGGGTACAAAGAGTTTGTATTCAGCTGGTATTCCAACTGTCCAGACAATGTGTTAGCTGAATAAACCAGAGAGCAAAGACAGTCTTTGAGAACTATATTTGGATCTGAGGACCTGAGCTCTTTTTCGTGGCTGCACTGGCACAAAATTAGCCCAGAAAGATAGTTCTTGGATCTTCTCTTGCTAGAGTAAATTATTCTTAGTGAGGTCTTTGCTCCCACTGCTAAGCTGTTTCTGGTTATCAATCAGTTTGATGGAAGCTAGTTTAGATATACTCCCACTCTGCTTTGTTGTTTATGTTGTTTGTATAGATCTGTACATATCAGGTGCAGAAAAGTTACTCATGCTAGCAGTATTTGCTAGTGTTGTGATGTTAATTACATTATGCATGGTATGTTTAAACTTTTCATGTAGTCGTTGAATGATGCCATTTTGCTAACAGAATCCCCAGCTACAGATGTGGTTATATAGGCAAAACTAACCTTCTAATGTAATAATAATCTTCCTTGCAATAAGCTTTCCAATGGTAAAAGTCTTCTTGCCAATGTAATCAATGTCTTCATGAAGTAATTTCTGCTGTTCTTGCCACAGCAGTGAAATTTGTAAGTCTTGAGCTGGTTTATAGGAAATGAAGTTCTCTGTCATGAGATCATTCAGGGCACTAACAGAGGTATCTGTCTCCCTCTCTCAAGTGCTTTTCTACCTAGTGTGCCTTTCTGCAGTCCTTTGGCTGTTTCATGTTATGCTGGAGAAGAACAGTGCTGTCACAGGTCTTTCATAATCAGGCTAGTGAGACAGCAATTTGTACTATCTTACCTCCTATCTTTGCTGTACTGATATCCACACATTTTACCCATGTTTGATGGTGTCTTATGGGCTGTCTGTACACTGCATTAGATAGGACTTTTATAGAAACACCAACTCTCTTTTTCCCCCTGCTCCCAGTAAAAAAAAAGAGTGAACAAAACCTGAGCGACTTAAAGAAATTGTGACATATTTGGAAGAAATCCTCTTCTAAAATGTCACTATTAATCTAGTAGCTGTAGCTAAATTAGAATTTTTAAGACTCATGTTTCTGTATGGTTACCTCTGCTCCTTCAAAGTAATGAATAGTTTTCTCTATCCTATTCAAATTAAATAAACTCCTACACTTTCTGTTTTTCTTTGCCTTCGTAGACAGGCCAGTCTGTCATGCACTGTTCTGCTGATTATCTACCCAGAGACAGTTTTCCTTTCAGAGGGTTAGCGAAGTTGCATGAAATATGTGAACAGCTAGAGAAAGACATCTAGGCATAGCGCAAGAAAGCCAAGTGACTTTTAGAAAGGTCAACAAAAATATTATCTCCTCGGTTGATGTTATTTTATATGTAGACTTCTGTTTAAAATCCAGTCTTTGGAGAAATGCTTGGTGATTCTGTGGACCTTTGATATGTGAGTCTTAACTCTATGTGTACCAGTTACCTAAAGGATTTACAACTCTTCTATGAGATGAAAGGTTTTATAGGTGAGAAGCAGAGATGCAACAAATCAGTCACAGATTCAAGACAAGAACTGAGTAACCTGGCTCCTGCACTGTCTTGGTGGCTTATTTGCTTGGTTTTTTGTGACAAAAATAGATATTCTAAGTCCCTGTACCTCAAAGCACCCAATTCTTCCAACTGTGCATAAAAATTCTATTTCAGAACAAATGACACAACCTAGTTCATAACCTCAAAACCAACCTTGGACATCTCAGCTCTGTTTCTAGGTAAATGAATTGTTCCGATTATGATAGAACAATGAACGCGTTCTCAGAGAAATGCTAAAGAGCTTATTTTAAAAAGCACCCACTTAGCTGTAGTTATGATGATTTTTCTTTCATCATATAATCCAGGAGATTCTCCCTACATGTCATGGCTTATGGAGGCAAGCAATTTGTAATTTGCATAACTTGTAATTTGCAATTTGTAATTGCATAATGCTATGATTTTGTAAGTACTCTGCAGGCCATCAGTGCTGTCTACTGTTGTGATGACTCTTTGGGCTTACTCCTCAATAAATTTACCAGTTCCCTTGCTGACTTACTGTGATTGAGCATCTCCAGTTTTAAAATCAATTGAGTATCACCTGTTTGATGGAAAATCACAATATCTCTCCATCTCTGAGGTCACGTGAAGGCACCCTAAATTCTGGACACTGCCACTAGCTCATGGGGGAAATTGCTAGATCCAGACTGTTACTGCTATTTACTGGCACTGAGGACAGCAGCTATTCACAGCAGCCTTGAAAATCATGGTGTAAAGCCCTGGGTCACTGAGGTCCATGGAAGTCCTGCATTCAGGCTAAGAGTTCACCCACAGAGGGCAGGTGGACAAATAAAGGTCTTTGCACCTCTACCCTGAAACTCATGCCCTTAAGAGTAGGTCCATCTGTGAGACAGTGCTTGCTGGAAGGTATTACCATTTACACGCTCATGGTTTTTTGGCAGCGTCAAGGTGATTAAGCCCTGAGGCTGCAGGCTGCAAGCTCTCCCCAAGCCAAGCCACCTTGGTGGCATGAAAACTGTCAGCCTGCTGCCATCCTGCTTCCAGCAAGCGTTGCTGAAACTGTACATAGGAATACTTGTTTTCTTGCTTCTTCTATAAATCTCTTAATAGAGCCAAACTGAAATACAACACAAAATTCCAGTTCTATACTAAATACCCTGTAGATGCTTATGTTTTTGAAGTGCTTTTAAGCTGTGGCTTAAGTGGTCCCCTAACTAGACCAAGTGTTCTCAGGCCTTCAAACATCACATTGAATTTGCTTATTAATTTCCAAGTCGCGTTCTATTTAAAAACATATAAACATTAAATAATTTTGGTGAAATCCATGTGGTAACCCAATCCCCTTTCTCAGTACATGTTTAATGAGCTAAAGAAGACTAAATTAATGCTGAATTTGTATATTTACAAAAAGTGAATGTATTTTTCCAGTGTGCAGTTCCAGCCTATTTCTACATTTCGCTGGACCTCTAAGTCTGCTGCTCACATATGAATGAAATAATTGTGTGGTATATTATAGATAAATACGGAAATCAGAAAGTCAGTCACTTTGATAATGCCAGGTAACCACTTAGCTTGAGAGATTTGGCACCTTTTTCAAACAACCAAACAAACAGCCAAACAGAAAAAACACGCGAAGATGGTGCCAGATCAACAGAAGGGATGGAGAAGTCAAGGCTCCCCAGAAAATGACCTTTGCTGTAGTTGCTGCCCTTTGGCTGAGAATAGTAAAATAAGCAGCACAGTGTTATTATGCACTTTTTGCGAAGACGCAGCTGTCTGACCGGTGCTTGCACAAATTCAGCATCATGCACAGAAGCGGCAGAGCTGCAAAAGCCCTGACTTCAGCAGCAGCCCCATATGCCAAAGCTTCCAAGACTGGTGCTCCTCCCAGCAGAAAATGTTACTTTGTGGTTTGTAATTTGGCTCCCGGAGATACAGCAATATATCCAGATGCTGCTAAAAATATGGTCCTTCATTTTCTTCTGGCAGGTTATAGTAGTAAAGGATATTTATAAAGTGTATTTTTTCCTTTCCAGTTAAAATGTGCCACCCTTGAATTGAAAGTGGACAAGGTTTTTTACTCTGATGCTTAGTTTAGGATAATGTTGAGTTTCCATTAGGCCTTGCACAGCTTGGTGAAAGTTTTCCTAAAACCAGGAATTATCTGGGGATTCCTTGCATCAGAGAGCTAATGGGTGGTTGAAAACATAAGAAATAAACTATAAATATGACATTTTTGTCACAGGCCCAGTGATTTTTGGCAAAACCTCCTCTTGCTTAGTAGCTGGATAGTTTGCATCTGGTTTACTCCTGTCCTTTCAAAATTACTTAACAAAGCTGCTTATTCTCCCTGTAGGGCAAATAGGCCTCATTGATGCAACTTAAACTTCCTGTGGTGGTGGAATACGTAGATAATCACTCTTTCCACCCAAGTGCCAGTCCACCACTGCTAAGAAGAAATTAATCTGTTCTGCTAAAACTTCTCAGGAAATTCAGCTTGGTGGTGCTTATAGGTAACTGGACAGCACATCACCACAGGATGATGACAACAAAGGCAGAAATGCATTTTTTCAAGCACTGTTTCTCAAAGCTTTTGAAGGTACAGTCCCTTTTGGACTGATCTCTGAAGACCTCAACAGTGGTTACAATTTCAGGAGATTTTTCTTTCCTTTTTTTTTTTTAACACCTCCTTTGAATCCCATTGCGATCCCTAGTTTTGAAAATAATAACAATAAAAAATACTTTAAAAACCCCAGTCTCTGGTAGGCAGCTTCCAGCAGAGATTACTGTGATTAAGAAAAACTATTGTGAATAAGTTCTATCAGATTTTGAGTTTCTCAAAGCACTTAAGTAAGTTCATGATGACTGTAATACTTAATTTAAGCTGTTATCCTCTAAACTGAATGTGAATGTAGAATTCAGTAAGTCAGAAGAGATTTAATTTTTGTTTTATTGAGGTAGGACTGTTTGCATGAAGGCTTTGCATGTTGCAAACAGAAGACTATTAGAACCCTTAGGAGCATGGTAAATTTGCAGTTGTATTCATTTGTAAACCAGAAATAGATGCCAAGTTTTGTACGCCAAAAAGGGCCCAGAGCCTTCATAATGGGGCAAAAAAAACATAAATCTCGCAGCTTGCTAATAACTTATTTTGTGTGCTTAAACAAGGCAACAATGACACTTTTGCATGCAGTGTTCCTGTAAGAAATTAATGAACTTGGACTATACTGACACAAAACACTTCACATACTTCTTCTATTGTCAAGTTCTTAAAATGATGTATTAGTGATGTGAAGATGAAGTACTGATGTGAGATGTGAAGTACTAATAATACTAACAGAACATTATACCTAACATCCTGCTGTGCAGTACAAAGCAGGTGACATATTATTCACTGATGAATATGTTGGTATTACAGATAAAAGAATTTATTTGAGTTCAGACTGTTCTGAGAATTATTTTCCCAAGGTGAGATTTCTGATGTCTGTCACTTCCTCATCTTACCAGATGAAAATACTTAGTATGATACTGGATAGTTTGCTTTGTTGAATGGGCTGCCTGGCTATCGCAACAAAGTGTTAATAAACTTTCACCTTTGTTTCTGCTGTGTAAGTTTAAAGCATATTCTATATCTTTAGTGAGACCTCTTAGAGACAGAACCTTAACAAAGAAATAGGTATTTAACTGTGTGATCTGTATTTGAACCTCCAAAGAAAGATTAGGAAGGAGATGGCAACAGACTGTTGGAGAAAAGGAAATTTCCCAGACCTTTATTTCGTGTGTGAATCATTTAGCCCTGAGGCAATGAAGTTGCCTTTTAAGTAGTGAATGCCTCATCTTGGACTCCTTGGGCCAGATTTTCTCTGGTGCGGAACATTCAAATACATATTAACTTAAGAAATACTATGAAATCTGACTTGGGCACAACTTTTCAAGCAAGGCCACCATTTCAGAGCACCTGTTTAACAGGTTTTTTTTAGATAACTGTGCCAGCTTATCAGAAGTGCCAGACCCAACACAGCTAAGTAGGAGCAGTGGAGGAGACACGTGGACGCTCTTCAGCTGACTGGTGTCTCTATCTGGTCACCCAAAAAGTGAGATGCAATGTATGTTTGAAAGTGAGGACAAAAAACTTACCTAAGTGTAGATGGGCTGACTGTAAATACCTACTTTCTGCCCTCCCCATCTTCCCCCTTGAATTTTTGACATCTGTATCCCACCCATCTTATTCTCCAGTACCTAATGTCTGGGTTATCTAAAAGCAAATAACTGATCGCACACTCAATAATTTTCAGAGTGAAATAATGCAGTTGCTTTTAAAGGCAAAATTCCCACTGATTTATGTGTGGGCAGAAATATGCCTCATATATTAATTTTGCTTTTGTCTGAGTATGTTACTGCTTCTCTATTCTGCCATCTTAGGTAATAATTTGTTCCAGCTTTAAATGACCGTAGAGAAGCTTTTTACAGCAAATTTAAAGGTTGACTGAGGCTTGGAATTTTAACTCTATGACTTTCCATTACTTCAGCTATGCTATTATGTACAGCATACCATGTGTACAGAATAAAATGCAACCTACCTAGTGTCGGGTCATACTCCCAGATGAACCGTTTGGTCAGGAAGCGTACAACAAGAGCTGGAGGAACAGAAACATTCCAAGTGAGATGCACAAGCCATCAACTCATCTGGGTTTTAAAGCTTTCCTAGCAAACTTTTCTGTGTGAATGGGCACGTAGCAGCTCCCCTGAGCTGTGTGCAGAATTCATCGTCACTTATTGTGGCAGTTGGGTTATTTTCTCTGTTTGTGCCCCACTACGCACTTTTGGAGGGGGGAAACAAAACGAAGAAAACCCAAAGCTCTTTACAGGATTAACCATTTATGCATGTAACAATGCAGGACAAAGTATACTGAGAGGTTTTTGATGGTAGTCTCCAACAATTTTCCACTTTGGGTTTTTTATTTGCTCAAAATATCTTCTACTATTAAAAAGCCAAAACAACCCGATTCCCAGTGGGGAAAAACCTAAAACAAACCCACACACAAAAGCCAAACCAACAACAACCCACTACTTTGGAATCTTTAGATTTCCCATAACCAGTGGAAACAGTGTTGGAAGTTTTTGAACCAGGATGCTTTGAATCTTCAAACCTAGAGGTTGTTCAGAATAATTTAATTCTCAAACTTCCCTTTCAGATTTTAAACCCTAAAATAACCATATAATTGGCTAAATAGCTTCCTTCTGTATTTTGGATTGCCTTCCTTGCAAAATGTGGAAGATAAATTGTTGCCTACTTGTCACTTGAAGCAATCAGCTATAATATTTTAAATCAATGATCCACAAATGCTATTAATGAATTTGCAGAAGCAGAAATAAAGCTTTAGTTTTTTGAGCAATGGATAACTAGTTCTCAGTTTCACTTTATGGCCTAAAATCTTGCTACTTATGTTCTTATATTTATTCTTTTCTATCCCTCCACTCCCTTTAAAAACAACCTATGTAGGTTTTGTCAGGATATTGATTATGTTCCAAGTTAGAACTCAGCAGTGCCTTGAATTTCTAAGGGTGTAAACAAAGTGCTCACCACTGCCAACTATTCACAATCCTTTCTGCATTTCCAAATGGAGCTAGAGATATCACTGTACTAGCTATGACTGCAGAGATTTCAGCTATATGAAAAATTTTCCTTGCCAGCTCTGCAGCTGACAGTAAACCCAGTTCTGATCCTCCTCAAAATTAAAGGTGTGTGAATTCCCCACATCACAGATTTCTGTGCCTAAGAGTAGAACAAGGCATCAGTTTACAGAATAAATATAATTAAGCAAGCTTTGCTTAATAGGAACCTATTTTTAAAATGCAATCAGAACATTAGTTTTCAGGAAGTTTTAAGTATGCCTCACACTTGGAGGGGTAAAAAGAAGCTGATCCTAAGGAAATGAGATCATCACACAAGAAGCAATTTCAAATCAGTGTTATTTAAAGTTTCTATTTTCTTAAGGAAATCCTACTTTTTATTTATTTATTTAGCCTTTGCAGAAACTGTCTCCTTGGCCCTTAGACTGAATGAGGCAATTCTTAGCCAAAGTAACTTTCTAAGCCATAGTCCTAATTTGGATGTCATTATACTACAATAAGATCCACGTAGCTTACTTTCCATCCATGATGATTTCTGCAGCAGGACTTTTTCCCCAGAATTTGTCTCAGATAGAATAGTTTAAACATCTTGATGCTTCAAAAGTTTGGAAGTTTGGTCATGACTCTAATTGGAATAAGAGGTTCCCTAATTGCTGTAAAATAATTCTCCTGACATGCTTTCAGAAGACTTCTTGCCATCATCTTTTTCTTCTTCCAAAGACACTTATGAAGAAGCAGTGATGTGCTACCTGTATTGCAGTGCCTGAGCCTGTGCCTGGACCTGGAGTAGCTAATGAAGAGACAGAAAGGGCAGAAGAGTGGGGCAACCTGGCCAGCTATTTTAATATTTCAATATGGTTCACTTTGTTATGATAACCTTTCCCTTGCAGACAGAAATTGATGGAGAGGAGGATCAACATGATGAATGGAATTGGAAGAAAGTCTGTCAAGTACTAACGTCTGAGACAGGTGATACAGAGTACCAGCTCCAAAGGAAAAGAAGGAGAAGAGCTGATTTTGGAGGTAGCCCAAATGAAGGAGGTGAGAAGGTGACAAGCAATAAAAAAGAAAGGTGGAATTGGACTGCAGCTGTTGAAGTGAGCCTGGCAGAAGAGAGGTTCACCTATGTACACAGAATGAAATGGTACATTTCATGCTGCAGGGGTGAATAGAGATCATAGATGTGAGCTCTGGTGAGGAGAGAAAAAGTAGGTTGTATTAATCTCCAGCAAGGAGATATATTATAATCACATACAGATATATAATCACATATGCAGGTATAATCACATATGCAGGAGGGAGCTGAAGAAAAGCAAGGAAGGGTAGGAGGCGGCTGCCATGCACAGGGCCAGATGGCAATTAGTCTCCTCATTGGCAGGTCTCAGCAGGGAGTACAGCAAGCCCAGCAAGTTGCTCACTAGGCACTACTGGTAATAAAGCACTTGCATACAGCTTGCTTGGGCCCTATGAAGGGAAGAAAATGCCACTTCAGCACAGCCTTAGGTGAGTGGGAAAGCATCAGCTTCCATGTGCTCTCTGCCAATTTTGAGGGCACACAACTTGGTGCCATGCAGAGCTCTGCTCCTGCAGGGCTGGCTCTGCTCAGCCTCCCAGCTTCTGGGAATCAGCATGGGTTATTTCCTCAAAATACCCCTGCTCTTCATCATGGCAACGGTCACAGCCCATCCTATGGAGCTTTCAATTCTACACACTGAAGATTAGCAGCTGCATTTCACAGATGGGGAATGTGAGATGCTCTTGATGCAGTGTCACTCCTGTTTATAACTATTGCAAACTATGTTGAATGGAAAATGGCTTCATTTTTGCTACATTAGGGGTGCTTAGCAGATGGGCCCGTAACCTCCAGTTGAGAATTAAAACAATGTATGTGACTTTGCTGTCTGATTTTACTGAAAATAGTCAATGACAGGAGAGCTGGATAGGGCATCCAAGTGCTTGGGCTGTCAGTCCATAGACCAGTTTGCTGGCTCACACCTCCTGCCCTAGCAGTGATTCCCCAGAGCAGGCGTGTTACTGTGGAGCCATATTGTTTACATGGAGCTCACTTTATGACAGATTACCTCACTTCTTACGGAAATAACTTCTGCCAGCAGCAGAATCAAAAGTGAGGACACATCAGGAATTCACTGCACTTAGGGCTGTAGCACTCAGATTTCAGCCACTGACATAAGTGATGCTTTAGGTAAAGCAATAAAACTTTCCCATGTCCTCAGCAATGCTGCATACAAAAGAGTTGATATGGGCATTACTTTCTTCTCACCTTAGCAAAGGTATGTGCACCCTGCTTGAACCATCAGCCTTATTTAGACATGCTTAACTCTAATACTAATAATAAGCCAAAAATAACACACTAAAAAAAATAAAATAATCCAAATGCTGAGTTTTGATTCAAAATAACATTGAGGTTGAGAACGTCTGAAACACATTATTTTCTGATTAAATTAGGTGACTAATTCCAATGTTCCTATTAAAATGACCATTTCCAGTACTTATCCACAAAAAAAGATTAAATGCATCTCAAAGCAGGCAAGATTCAGACTGATGCCATACCTAACAGGAGTGAATTTCATGGTCCTCCACTGAGATTAGTCCAGGCTCTTCCCTGAACACTTACTGCTTGTGAAATACAAGAACTTACAGACTTAGAAGGAAAGAATCTCCAACAAACTGTAATTTGGATTCCCGCTGTGTTTTTCAGAGACATGACCATTACCTAAGGGAATTGATGTAATGTCCCAGCAAATGAAGAATAGACTCATGTCTCTTTCTGCCTTTCTTTACACCCTTGCTTCCAAGTCAGCTGTTTTGTACAGGGTTTAAATTAGGGTAGAACTTGGCCCTGGACTCACTCATGTTTAAAACCTCTGCTTTAGAGGTTGTTCTTTGAGAATATATAAGACCAGCTGTCAAATACTTTTCCAATGGAACTCCACTGAAGACAATGAAGTTCTATCAGGAATTAACTTGACAGATAAACTGAGATTATCAACCACATAATCAATTTCTTTGGGACTTGTGCGGCTAAGTCCCTTACTCAGCTTTAAAAATCTCAGTCTGTATCTTTTAGTACATTGTTGGTTTGTTTTGGGGTTTTTTTGTGGTGTTTTGTGTCTTGCTAAAGATCTTTGTTTTGATTTTGTAACATATTAGTGCTCTGGCTAAATTTAAAATCTGCCTGGATACATATCTTCATGAATTTGTTATCATTCCAGCTATGGAAGAAAGGGGAAGAATGGAAGCAGGGTTTTATTTGGAAAACATCCCCCTTCCCCAAAAGCTACAGAATTCAAAGTTATTCTAAGAAAAATAACAGCTCTCCACAGTGAAATAACTGTATGATGACTTTTTTATGCCATGAGAATTTTCAGCTATAAAAATGGTCTGAAAGTAGTCCCATTATTTAACTTATCAACAAGTCCATTCCTGGTGCCATGATGATGTGTCATCAGTAAACCATACTTGGCAGGAGATACCAGAGTGGTTAAAACCAGAGGTTATAATGGTCAAAAGGCACTTTATAAAATGTAGTATTTAATTACTTTAAAATGTATGATTTTCGTTTTAAAGAGTTCAACCCCCATTTACTCTCTGGAGACAACTCATATGCTGGAATTTCAGCATGTGGCAAGCTCCAGCCTGAAGGACAGCAGTGCCACAGGATTCTGGCATGTGGTGTGCTGCCTCCTGACATAGTTCTGTGTCCAGCTTTGGGAAGTTATGATTAGTTTTAAAGGCACTACAATACAGAAATTAACTTGCTCCTGAAAACACAGGTCATTTGGGGATGTCTCTGTGTGTGAAAAAGTATGAACTTAGAATGCAGAGTCCTTTTCTGGTCCTGGTACATCATGTATGTAAAACATGCAGTTATTACTTCCGGCTTTGAATCCGTGTGTCTGTGTTTTGACTCTGTTTTGGCAGTATCTCTGGCAATTCAGTGATGTAGGGATTTGAGTGGTAAGAAAGACATCAGCAGGAGAATTTCTCTGCTTTCCCTCCTCTCCTGGTTTGTTCACAGTGGTCATTTTTGATGTTGAGCTGTAGCGTGCTTTTAGTAAGCTGTAAGGTAAGTTTAATGGAGAAAAAAAATATCAACGAGGGGAAAGGAAAGGAAGAACTGTACCAAGTATGAAAATGGTGTGGTTTACACTGCCTTGCTGCTTCAACCTCTGTGTATTTTATGCGTATTTTAATCACTGGTTTAAGCAGTGAACTGATCAGAGAAATTACTGCGTATGCTTATATGGTTTTTTTTTTGTAGGCAGTGAGGTCCTCCAATGACTGATGATATAAAATGTATATATGCTTTCATATATAAATATCTGTTAAATATAAATGTCAAAAGTATATATACTTCTTACTATATGTACTCTATAGCAGAATGTATACAATAACATATATAAATACTGTAATGTATATAGTAAATATCAACTAGGATTGAACAGCTATGTGAAACCTGCTGCTCTTGCCTTTCAGGGGTTTATATTGCTTAGTGTAATGTAAACCTTTCTTCTTCAGTGATAATGATGTGGGCTTCAGTTCTGTAGACCCAAATCTGAACATCAAAAATGGTTCAAATGTCTGTTAGAAAGGGACTGGAATACCTGTCTCAGATCTCTATCTTAATCCCCACAGCTGGATCATGAAACAAACCAACATTCCATGTGTAAGTTTTGATTGACTGATGGCTTGACTTCGCGAACGAAGATTTTGGGAAGGGCTTTACCCACGCTTACTACAAGCGCGCTGATGACTAAAA
>JANHGB010046885.1:5274-17184 GCA_026283785.1 Coracopsis vasa
TGTGAATGCTCCATCCCTGGTGGTGTTCAAGGCCAGGTTGGACAGAGCCTTGGGTGACATGGTTTAGTGTGAGGTGTTCCTGCCCGTGGCGGGGGGGTTGGAACTAGATGATCTTAAGGTCCTTTCCAACCCTAATTATTCTATGATTCTATGATTCTGTGATCTGTGTCTTGTTGTATGCTGAGCAATCTCTTAAACTAGCCACTCCTCTGAAAATCACAGTTGTCACTCTCCAAGCTACCTACTTCACTTCACACAAATACTTGCTCATAGCAGATTAGTGAAACTTGGGAATCCTGAATTCTCCTTAAGGGCTTTGTAGGAAAATGTGCTCTTTTAGGTAGAATGTCTTTTGCCTAATTACTGCGAAATGTAATTGCCGCTTACCTTCCTGCTCTGCTTGGCCTTATTTTTTTTCTCTCCCCGTTAACCTGCCTCCTCATTATATTCTTGTTTCCCAGCATAGGAAGTCCTGTCTTTCTCTTTTATGCTGCTTATCCTAGCCTAAGTCCTCATAATCAGGAGGAACCTCCAGAGGTTTCAATCCATCTGCTTCCGTCAGCAGTTCCAAGTCTTCCGTCTGTCTTCTTTTCTTATCTTTTACCTTTTTTTCCTCTCCTCTGTTCCCCTAATTTTTGACTTAGACTTTTCCATCCTTTCTGCTCACACAATCTGAATCTTTTCTCCCTTGGTACCTTTGCCCCTTCAGTCTTCCTTTTTTCTCTCTGCCACTCCCAGGTGGCAGTTAAAGAGTGAGAACCTCACATGTTCTTCTAAATGCTGCTGTTAACTACAGACCTCATTGGCTCTTCTTCCTAAGGCTGAATAATGTATAATTAAATATTTCTGCCATATGCCAAGCACAGCTATGTTTCAGTGACTATCAAATCACAGAAATGTTAGTAGGAAGGGAACTCTGGAGTTCATCTAATCCAGGCTCCTGCTCAAAATGGGACTGTTGCCAACAATACAACCAGGTCAGCCACAGCATTACCTAGCCAAGAACTGAAAACGTCCAAGGATGGAAGGTGAACAGCTTCTTTGAGTCATCTGATTCCGAACTGCACTATTCTCTTAGTAAGCATCTTTCTCCTAATGTATAATTTGAATGCTCTGGGCCTGTGACCATCCTTTTTTGAATCCTTTCTAGTTTCTCAACATCCCCTGTTGAACTCAGAAGAGTGCAAGTGGACGTTACTTCAGAGGCAGCCCCAACATGACTGAGCAGAGGAGAATAAAAACTTAATCTGATCTACTGGCCCCTTGCTCCTGGTGCAGCTGACAGGCAGTCAACCTTCTTTGCAATGAGATCCAAGTGTTCCAAGACACATTTTTGGTGTCCCCTCTGCCCCCAGTTCTTTTCTGCAGGGAACTCGTAGCTGGTGAGTTCCCCTGTGGTGCTGCTGCATAGGATTATCACATCCTAGGCACAGACCTTTGACCTTCTCCTTGTTGATCCAGAGGATATCTCTTTTGATTCAATTTTGAAGTTTCTCGGGGTCTCTTTGGGTTGAGGTTTTGGCATTCAGCGTGTCAATCACTCTGCCTAATTTAGTATCACCTTTAAATGTGCTGAGGATGTACTCTGTCTCATCATACGGGTTGTCAATGGAGATATTGAACTACGCTGGCCTCACTATTGACCCCTCATGCTCTGCTTGTTACCAGCCACCAATTAGATAGCAAGTCATTGATTACTGCCTTTCAGCCTGGCAGTCCCTCTCTTCCCTACCCAGCAATACAATACCACCCTGATTCTTCACTCTGCTGTTTTGAATTTTGGGAAGGAAAAAAGTAAAAATCCCTATGGAAAAAGTGAGGAAAGTCCTAAAAAGTTTTGAGGAGAAGTTGCAAGAAACAGGAATCAAAGTCCTAAATCTTGTCTTTTAACTGCTAATAAGAAAATCAAGGAATAGACACTTCCCTCCTTCTCCCTCCAGGAGGTTGTAACCACAAGTTTTAAGATTTATTATATTTTTATTGATAGTAGAGACATTTTTAAGGTAACATCTGCTTCATTTTCAAGACGTTATTAGTGCAAAGCACTGCAAAACTCTTTGTTCAATAGTGGTTGCTTTTTTGATGGAATATTTAAGTAATTAAATACCTCAAAAGGGCATTGCCTTAGATTGCATTTCAAAAGATATATGGGAATTCATAGATAAAAAAACCTATGGATTGTTTGGCCTCCTTCATTCATGGACATTCACTTATAGTGCTTTGTTATATATAGTGCTCTTGGTTATATCACTGAGCCAAAGGGCAACCCTTGCAAAAAAAAAGACCTGTGTTCTTTCCATGTCCCTGCAAAATCAGGCTAAATGAGTAGTAACTTCTCTATCCTGCACTCAAATAATTCTCCACTTTTGATTTCAGCACTTACCTTTTAGATTGCAGAACCTCTCTTCTGTGCTTTCATTAAAAAAAATGTATTTTTCTTGTTCCCAGTCCCCCTTTTTTTCTTGTAATTAACAAATCTTTTCGTCCTTGACTTTGTTTCTGAGCTGTCTGTGTTGTGGCTTGTGTAATGCTTTTTAAGTCCTTTAATAAAGTTGAGTCATTCAGGATTCCACATTCCTCAGGCATAACGGGATTCTGCTGCTCTGCCAGGCTGCTCGTGCTGGAGAGCACATTAGGACAAATCCTGTGGTTTTTTTGTTGCTGTCACGAAGGGTTGTGTGGGAACAGAGTTATTCCAGTTTTAGTACTGGTCTGTGATCACACATAGTCATGATCTGACAACCTTCCATGGGGAAGATGAGCTGTGTACTTTGGAACCACTACATTTCTAGGACCTCGTTGCAGATGATAATGATAACTCACACTTATAATAAAGCTTCGGTAGTACAGTAGAATGGGATCCTCTTGCTAATGCAGTGCCAATCAATTTTGCTAAGCTTCAGTGCTTGTTTACTCTTTCAGTTGTAAGTTAATACCCAGCAGACTTTGTTAGCTGAATTATTGATAAAGCGTTTTGTTCCATGTAAGGATGCAAACCCAGTTTTCAATCACAAAGGTAAGAGAATGCCCTGTGCTCATTCCCAAGATGTTGTTGTGAATATGTATGTTGGAACTTAATCACAAAATACAATTGCTTTTACTTCAGCTTTACAAAAAAATGATTAATGAATGAGATCATTAATTATTAAGTTAAGAGGGAAGCTCTTATTTTGCACCTAACTCAAAAGCCTTTCTGTCCATGGTATATGAGAGTTAGCTAGGCTGCAGGGAGCAAATACAGCCTTCAAAACAAAGCATGTAGTATCCCACAAACTCTAATTTGTAAACTCAGCCAATAGTCCCTTTTTCTTTGAGTATAGAATTGAATTTGTCATCTCTTCCAAGCAGAAAATGAGGATAATTTTTATGTTTTATTTCATACGTAAAGGACAAAACTTAGAGGTTCTGAGTCTAAATGGGACCTTTACTATGGTGTGGTCCCAGTCTAGTTTATAACAGAAGCTTTAGGGTATCCCTTAATGTTTCTCAAATGATGCTCACAGCCAGAGGCCAAGGATATCCTGTGGAATATGTCCCAGCTGCAGGCTATGCTGCAGAATTATGCAGAAAGAATAAACATGAGATTCAATCTAGAGCCTCTGGAATTGAATTAAAGTGAATGAGAAATGAAGAAAGTGAATTTATTGTTACAGTTAATTCATATGTAATTACTACAGATATTTTACAGGAAATAGATCTAGTGAAATCATTTTCAAACTTGGCACTTTTTTGTATGACTTCTATGTTTTCTTAGGAATACGTACATTTGTCATTTACAATCTTAATGGGGATTATGTGAGTTCATGACAATAAAGTCTTGCGAAGTGTTTTTTTGCTAAAGGATGAGGAAAAGGGTGGTAACTCTTATAGACATAGCTAAAAATTACATTCTTTTTCTAAAATACACTGAGATCCTTAATCCTGCAGGTTCACTCAGGGATCTGTTCATGCTGGATCTTTCAGTCACATTCTCTTCCAGTGAGTATCATGGCAAGGGCAAGGCTTTGTATATAAGGACTGTGTCCTTCAAAGTGCTGCAGCCAGTGCCTGAGGTAAGGCCTGATGCAGGAGACAGCAGAAGGAGGGGTTTTGCTGGGGGATTAACATTACAGGCTGTTGTGAGTAAAGTGACTGTGCTGCCCTGTGAAAATGTGTGAGAGCAGAAAGCAGGAGACAGTTTTATGAGGCTTCTGGTCACTGTATGAGATCTGAGATGTCAGAAAACATGAAGGCTGTCCTAGCAGGCAAAGGCAGGCAGCCATGAGCTCTGCTACTCTGGTTTGTAGGCTGAGCTGTTTAGACACCAATTAGATAATGGAGGAAAAAGAAACTAATTTTCCTCCTGATGCGTGGTGAACTTGTCAGAAGCTCTTTTCAGAAGGGCTCTGAACACGATGGCACAATATTCACCAGATGGGGCATGTGGTTGTGGATTTCAGATGGAGTCATTAATTTATTTGCTTGTTTCAGAAGATGTGTTTACACTTCTACATCTATTTTCTTGGCTTAGGCACATGGGAAATTGTAGGGATTATTTCCTTCCTGAGAAACAATCACAGCTTCTTAGTGAGTACACATAGGTTTTCATTATTCTTCAGTTTGCATGCTCATTTAAAAGCAGAATTGACTTACCTAGGATTTCTCAGACATCCCTGTGTCAACACAGACTATTCCTACAACTTGCATTGGAACTTTCCAGAATTCATGGGCAGGAACCTGTGTCTTTGCAGGGGCAAAACCCCTCTGAAGTGTGAGTCCTGTAAGAGCATCAGCTGTGGGGTATGAACCCCTTCTCTCTGAGGCTTGTAGCTCAGAAACCACGCTGCTTCTATCACAGAACTCCTTTCTTACGCATTAATCTAATTAGTTCTTACACATTTTACTGTCCTCATAATTATCTTGCCACTGTAGGTATATTCCTTATTGAATGGGGAATGAAATTTTGGACCTCTTTCTTTCTATCGAGGTTGTGTCGCCGTCTGCTCCTGTAGCCACTATCTTTTCAGAAGGGCCAAGAAAAATAATCATTTATAGATGTTTCAAAAATGTTTCTGGTTTATATTTTGGTTTATTTTACATTAAAAAATTGTTAACAACAGCTTTAAATTCAGCTGCTTAGATCTGCTTTCTCTCTTTTTGATGTATTTTATCTTTCTTGCAGTTTTCAATGTGGTTTTTAGCAAAATGCATTTTTTAAAATATATGTTTTGAGGCAAACATTCCAGGTAAATATTCTTTTAAAATGTGTGTAAAAATTGAACTGAGCACAAGATAAGGTCTTATTTGTTAATTTTACCCTTTAGATCTTTTGAAGCCAGGAAGCCTCAATGTGGAACTTTCACAGTAGCCAAGTGCTTTTATGGCAGGTTATTTCTGGGCTTGTTGTGGTTCTCAGTGTGACTCTGCAGTGGGTACATACTCACTGCTGGGAGGTTGAGGGGATTATCACCAGGAAGATGTGCTCTCACTAGTGGGAGGAATATGCTCTTTGCTAGGCTCACATTTTATAGGGATTATTGCCTTACAAGACTCCCCAAATAAATAATAACAGCAATGCTAGTAGTAGTAGTAATAATAATAATGATAATGCCATGTTGACCATGCCTACTTTTAATTCTCTCTAAATGGAAGTTAAGCATAATGTAGCTTACTCACTTTAAGAGATACCTGGAGTCAAGTTTCCTTAGGGTGCCTGTGTAAACAAACTCTTGATCTGTCTTTATGGTTTTGGTTTCACCTTAGCTCCAAAAGTGAATGGGATTTTTGGGGGAGAGAGAGGACTTGATTTAGATATATTCCTCTGTGTTATGGACTCTTCCACACCATCTGAAAAGTGAAAAAAATAAAGCTTTTGCCATTTAAAGCTGATGTTTTCTGAACAGATGGTGAGATTTCAGCCCTGGGTAATCTAGACCCATGTGGAAAATCAAATTCAAATGCCAGATCTGAAGCCCGCTATGAAAGTTCACATACACAAAGGAAGACATGCAGAAGTTCACTGTATTCTCTTTATAGAGCTTTAAGCTATATGGCAGTCTTTAGCCTTCTCATATTTTAAGTAATGAGATGAGAGGAACTTGTTCAGGAAGCATAATCTTCCAGCCACCTGGTATTATGTTCTGGTTTAATCATTAAACTTTGTACTAAGGGCTTCCAGAGTGCAAAGTTTATATTTACTTGCACAGTAATAAAGGATTGATGTTTGTAATGAACTTCAGAACAGATACACTGGACCAGCTCTCAGTACCCCAGAGAGTTTATCTGATGGACATTTCTTAAAATGAAAAATTAATTATTCTGTCAGACCAAATGTAACCTTTGCATTAAAATACATAATGTGTTCTCCTGCAAGAGTGGGTGCTTTTTAGGTGGATTTTTGTTGGTTTGTTGGTTTTGTGGGAGTGGTTTTAAAGGGGGAGTGTTTTTTCTTAGTCAAGAGAAATTGAAGGCCTGAAGATTTGAAGTTTATACAGAACATAACTGTTACCTCACTATTCAGAATAGATCCCCATGTTTCTGATAAAACCAGTCTTGGGTATAAGATACAGTACAATAAAAGAACAATAGCAGTAAAATGAACTGCTTCCAGTGTCATTCAGTTCTGCCTGAAATTTAGAATTAAGAAGGGATGTTTTTTTGTAAGGAAGGTGAAAGATTTTGACAAGTCTTAAGACAAAGTGAGATTTGTACAAACTCTGAATCACATATATTCATTGATTTGGGGCATCACCAGTGCACAAACCACCCAAAACACTAATTGAGGTTGTGGGAAAGCATTCATATAGTTATTCTTCAAGAATGCAGCCACTGAACGCTTTGGCATAGTTAGTATGTGTCTCTCTGAAGAACTTAGCCCAGGAGGAGCTGTCTGATTCAGGTGGTATTTATGACTGTTATAGGCTTTAACATAGTCTGAGGAATGATAAAATAAATATTTGTTATTTTAAAACTTTTTTCTGTTGGCTTTCACTAGGGCCCTGCACTTGGAAAGAACCAAGTGTGCTTTATGCAAATTTATGCTTAAGAACAGTCCTAATGAAATCTATGTGAAAATGGACTAATATAAAAAGGAAAATACTAAAGCACATATTATACATGAAGTTTTGTTGGATGGGGACCTGTGTGTGCAAACAGAACAATGGCCCAATATTTAGAGCTTTAGTCGCAGTCATGGGGAATGTTGGTTGAAGATTTTGCTTTGCTGCAGATTTCTTGTGTGGTTTCAATATAATTATATGCATATGTCCTGGGTATAATATATTTCAGTATAATAATATATTTCAATATAATTATTTTTAATATAAAATTGTCCAAGTAGATGGTTTTCTAAATTAGTCATATCTGCCTTCCTCTTCAAATATTTAAGAGACAAAGATATTTCCAGGAAATATCTGGAAGTGCCCTCTCTTTCTGTAGAGCGAGCATGGATAATTAGTTCAAAGACACCTAATATTTAAGCAGGTGAAGTTAGATACCTCACCTATGGTATCTTCTGCCCGATTTGTTATAATTGTCCTGGAAGTGTAGACAAATGAAATCTTAGAATATATCCTCTCTGTCATGTTCCTTATTTTTCAGAAGTGTTCATAGGTGGGGTGCTAGGACGACCGATATGGTACATACGTGACTCCAGTACATTGAGCTGTTTCTGGCTTTCTTCTCCCTAATGTCTTGGGGTGTATCAGTAACCTTGGAAGAGGAAATACTTTTCTGTGTTACTTTGCAAGGGTTTGGTGAAGATCACTTCATTCAATATTTAGTCGAGGTGGCCACACCTCCCCTGAGTACAGGCAAATGACATGACTGCCTTTTAGCTTGTGTCTCCCATTCCCTTCCCACAGACCTAAGAGTCTACAGGTGATGAAATGGCAACATGCATGTAAGCCTGGCCCCAGGGTAGGTTGGAATATATGTCTACGTCAAAGCATTTGGAAATGTTCCTTGTCAGCAACTATATCACAAGATCTGGCAAGACTAAAGGTGTTCTAGCAGTATGTTTTCCTCACTTTTATAAACTAGTGCAGTATTTGGATGTAAAACAAGAGAAGTCACAATACGTAGTCTCAGATTAACTTCTTAAATCAAATTGACTGCATTTTGTAATGCAGGCAATTCCCGTACCCTTCTGATTAACCCATAGAATTGTAACAGGTTATAATTTTCTTCCATAGAATGCCATTGATGCAGCTTTGACACAATGAGCTTTGGCCTGTGTAGCAGCGTGGGCTGAATTCTCTAGCCTGAAATCTAAAATTAGAAATGTGGAAGCCCACAAGCTCTGTATATGGTATCAATATATAATACTGTTTCAGGAAGGAATCAAGACAAACCAAGTAGCTGCCATTCAGAATAAATCCCAGGAATTTTGAGCAAAAGCCACAGTGAGCTTGGATTGCTCATTATTTTTGTAAGGAACTTTTAGAAAGAAATGTATTAATATGCACATTATAAATCCAACCCCACAGGTCACAGAGAGTTTGCAATTTGCAAGTGCTTTAGGAATAGTTGTGAGAGATTGGAGAGGAGGAAGGGTAGGAAGTGTCAGTAGGAGAAATAGTGCTGTAGTGCTAATGAGCAGATGCTCTGCTGTGTATTGAGAGGCCTTCTTGCAATTAAAAAATAGTTGCAGGTAGGAGGAGATCATTCAGCTGTCTGTGTGCTGTCACTTGTACCTTGACCAGCTTTTGGTATGTCACATGCATTTTGATAAAAGCAAAAAAGGGAAAAAATGTGTCTGTAGCTGGTGGTTGATTTTGCAGTAATGTTCTCTGCAGAGGAAAAGCGAGACCTGGGTACAAAGAGAGCTGCAGAACTTCTATGCTGGTAGAAACCAGGTGTCATTCATGTGATGGTAGCTAATGGTTTCCTCCTGAAGTCCTGGCTCGTCTGTGTCTAGGGAAACATAAGTCTTCTCTGGAGGAGGGCAGAAGGGCAGTTTCTGTCTCATCTGTTCAGGCAATGAGTCACAGGGGGAAATAGAGTAGCCAGTATTGGATTTCCAAGCCCTTAGCAAGAGGAGAAATAAAGAGCAAGAATCAAAAGTATAAGTTCTTCTATGACTTGTTTACTCCACCCCATTGTGGGCAGGGCAGTGTGCAAGGGCACAGGGCTGGTCCCATCAGCAGAAGAGGAGTCAGCATGGTCAAGTCATCCAGAGCAAGAGCACATCTCGGTCATGTGTGTACCTTCTGGAATGGGAAAGTGGGTAGAAAATAAACAGATTCCAAAATCATTGTCTTCAGCTCTAACTTTGTATGTAATACTGTCATGTTTATTAGAGAAACACTTCCAGGTATTAGAAGGAGGTGCATCTTGCATGGGCAGAATAGTTCAGTGAGAGTCACTCAGTTGCTGCAAGCGTTGCTTGATCCAACATATGCACTTTTCCTCTACCTTCCTTTATTTGTCTCCAGGTTAGGGGGCTTATAGCATAATTAGAAATTGAATTATTTATGAGGAGTCATTAAAATGTGCAGCTTGCAGATTAATCAAAGACAGGAGACATGATATGAAACTGCCACTTCCTCTGCTGCTTTTGCTTATAATGACTGCAGGGAAGCCTAGATAAAGCATCCTGAGCACTGGAACAAAAAAAATGAATGCTCTGCAATATTACCTGTGTGTGTGCAAATACCCATGTGAGTGTTGGGGGGAAATCAAAATTACAGCTGGGAGATTAACCAGCAGAAGGGTATTCTGAGGAGACAAAGGGAAGGGGTAGGTCATGACTCATTATGCAGCTTTGGAAATCAGAAAATGTAATTTCTCTGCCAACTGGAAGAGTTTATGAGCCTAATGAAATTTAAAATCAGTGGGAGCTCATCTAATAGCAATAAGACATATAGTATTCTACTAATATTATGAGGAGTCTGTCTCAAAATAATGTAGGGGGCCTTTATTTATATCCTGCTGCGATACTAAGGATGTATCTCTTAGTAGATAAGCTCTACCCCTCTAATAAATGAGATTCAAGTCAAAGGAAGTTAAACCTCGTAACAGCCCAGCTATTTTTGTCTTAATGAAACTTACTTATCTGAAGGTATTCTGAGAAAAACACATCCATGCCACTGAAACAGCCTCTTTAACACTGGCTTCTAGTTTATTTCCAGGTGCAGTTTGGGCACTGATGTTAGTCCTTTCAAAGCTTGGTCTTTGTGAGAAATCACGTTTTTTTGCTGTGATCACTGGTGAAGTCAGGTCACCTGAATTAGCAAAGCTAGCAGTTCCTACATATTATTAGAGGTGCTTGTGGCATTAATTGTAGATCTCCTGGATTTGGGTGTATGGTGAAGGGATGAAAGGCAGCAAGGATGAACTTTTTTCTCCTAATTTCTGGTATAAATAGTTTTCCATATATCTTATTTTTTAAGTGCATTTTGATGCTCTAAGCCTAATAAAAGATGGGTCATTAGTATAATAATCAGCACAAATATTCTTGTGAAAGGGCATATGGAGGAGCTGGGGTCTTTTACATAAGGTACTCGTATTGGGATGTCACGTATTCAGTTTGGTTATCCTGGCAAACAACAGCAAGACATTCTCTACAGAAAGAAGTGATACACAACTGCTAGCTCAGGTTTGGAGTCACCATGACAATGGAGTATGTGTGATATCATCCTGAAGATGCATTAAGTCAATGCATTGCTTTGGTGCTTGTAATCCAGGTTTCCTGCATTTCTTTTTAAATGTGCATGCTGACCAGAAGGTAAAGAGCCCCACTCTTATTTTTTCATCAGTTTTTAAATTCCTCATTGAGCCATGATTGATACAACCTAAACCCCTCTATTTCATTTCTGTCCTCTATCTATTCTAGATGCATTTTTGTTATTACATTGGCAGAAGTACATGAACGTACAGGAAGAAACCCCAACACATTTTAAGCCCATGCTAGCTGAGAGGTAGTATTATTTTGTACAATAAGAATACAAATGCATCATCCTATTAATATAAATAGTTTCAATTCAAGCTTAGTAGGAACAAGTAAAATTTCTGATTGTCTTCACTTGTTTGCTCACAGTTTGCAGTGAATGCTTCCATGGCAATTAATGATTTAGTCTATATTAATGAATAATTGCCATAGCAAACACCAAAAAGGTCACTTCCTGTTCAGACGGTGTACTCGTCTGTTTTCATCAGTGAGATGTTCAATGAGTATTCACAAGCTGTAACTATTTCTAGCTAATCAACATTTACAACAAAGGCTTGTGCTTCTGATTGTTTATGATTTTTGGGTGTCCCACATGCAACAGCATTAAAAACCCCTGATATTCAAAAAGAGTTGAGGAGCCCCATTGACAGCCTCATGCCTGCCCAAGGTTCTGTGAATAACCACTTTAAAATGCAATACTAAAAATGCTAACTTGAGCCTCTTCCATTTACATGTTAACCAGTATTACTACCAGCTCAATAGCAGTCATCTTTTGGGATCATTTATATACATTCAGAGTGTTTAATATCTCCATGTTGAATATCTCCACAGTATTTAATATTTCCACAATTCTCATGCATAAGTCTAATGAATCCATTTTTCTACTTTTCTTTAAGAATGATAAAGTTGCCTCCTTGAGGTCAATTCTGCCATATTACTGGGATTTTTTTGCAACCATGTGGCTTTGATACAGTTTCATACAGTTTTGTTATATATGTTTACCTTCCTTAATTATAATTTCTGCAGGCAATTTGTGTATTAATATTCCCAGTTTTAACTTGGTATATCATTTTGTTACTGTGTTATGAACATAGCAATATGAATATAATATTATTTGTATTTGTAAAATTATTGTGCCAGGTTACAAGTTGGCATGATGTTGATTTTGCACCTTTTCTGATAGGCAGGATATTGGTATTGCACCTTTCTTGACATTTTTTTCCCCAGCTTGTACATTAATTTTCTTGATATGTTATATTTTA
>JANHGB010046889.1:0-18119 GCA_026283785.1 Coracopsis vasa
ATTATTTAGAGGGATGTAAAGTCAATATTGCATTAAACCCATATGGTCTCCTGTTCTGCAACTGGAATGGTTACCCTCGGTTCTGTTTTGCTAGCATACTGGCCTGAAGTCGTGATCTGTGAAATACTGCTTGCCAGCACTTAGAGTTTGTGATCCTGCATGATTTCATTGCCAGCTGGAAAGCAAAATGGAAAGAAGCAAAACAGACAAGGATCCCAAATTCTAAACCACAGTTTTCCCACGCTGTAAAGATCATGACACTCATAAGCTTTGCTTAGCTGCTGGCTGATACTGTTACCGTAGTGTGAGTGGTACTCTTCATCTGAAGTAACTTGACCTAAGATCATTTGAGATGTATGTGTTTGGGTCTTAAATTCTGGTTTGTTTTGCCACCTTATTCTCAAGCGTCAGCCTTCTGCTGTTCAGGGATATGATATTCACTACTGTATCATAAGCACTTATAAAACCACTCAGATTTAACTGGATCTATAATTCAATATTTAATTATTTCACTAAAATGTAATATCCCCCCAAATTTCCACATTCTGTTTTTGATTAGGGTTTTTTTGGAAGGAAGGTCTACTGTTTTTTGTTTTGAGCAGTAGCAAAACCAACAAAGAGGTTTAATCATGCCAGGAGATCAGAGAGCTGTCTGTGATATGTGAGGCTTGGACTTGAGAGACTGTTCTGGAAAAGTAAGTCTTCCTAAAAAAAGAAGTTGGCTGGTTTTTTTTTCAGTTTGGAGAGAATATTGCCCAGAAATCAGAGTGAGAGTGTCTGAGCAAAAATGTCTTGCACAAAAATTCTTCAGGAAAACCAGCAGAAGGGACATATATGCACGTGTGTGTGTGTGGTATTTTTTGTTGAAAATACAGTAGGTAATCTTGGGAATCTTAGAGCACGAAGCAGTGGAAATTGTATTTAGTAAGCTAGTATTTCATGGAGTTTCATGTGGTTCTGGAAGCATAGGGAGAATTGAGCAGAATGGTGAAAGAACCTAGCTATTACTGAAAATATGCATATATATAAACTTAGTCCTAGTTTTTCTTCTTAAGGTTGTTATTCATGATGTAAAGATGACTTCTGTTGTCCAAGCAGTAGGTATGTACTATTCTAGTAGAGACTTTCTGCCTATACATTGATCTAAGTGTTGAGAAGTCTGTATGTGTTTTGTTGGTTTTCATTGGTTGTTGGTGATGGTGGTGTGTTTTTTCGGTTTTGGTTTTGTGGTGTTTTTTTTTTTAAACTTGCATTGCATGTTGCCGTCTGAAGACTTGTTTTAGTAATGGTGTCTTCCTTAATACAGGCTTTTCATGAGGTGACCTGTTGAATGTAGACAAGTGTTGGGGAGGACTGGAATTCTTGACTAGAGCTTGGGACCTGTGCAGTGTGAGAAATAGAAAAAAGGAGTGATACACACTGCATAACTTTAAGGTATTTAGTACATCCATTTGAGAGAATAAGGTTAGCATTTCTGTATCCAAAATAGATGGTCGATGTTGCTTCCATGGATCTACATTTAGACAGAAGGTGAAATTGATGACTGGTTTCTCAGTTTCAGTAATGAATGAGTTTTGTGGGGGTTTTGTTGGTGGTGTTTGTTTGTTTGGTTGGTTTGTTTATTTGTTGGTGGGGTTTATTTTGTTTGATTTTGGTTTTTTTCTTTTTTTATATAATAAAGGTCTCACAAGAAGATGCTTTAATGGATGTTTCTGCTCCATTTAGCATTGGTGTGTAAAAGAGATAATCAAATAGCATCAGGTGCATGTTGTTTGTCTCTGCAGCAGTCACTGAGCTGTTCTGTCTGATCTCTTAGTCTGTCTTTCCTCAAAAATACATTCAGGGTAACAGTATTTCCTCCTTGCAAAGAGGGATGATCATGTAAAAGCCAAGGATACAGGCTGCTTGCAAGGTCTAGTACAGAGATACCACAGTTCTGAATGGCAACACCCGGTTTTCACAGTGTGCGTATTGCTGTATTTATCCTGCCTTGGAGTACCCTCCTTTTTGGCTATATTTGCTGTAGTAGTTGGTTTCCAGTATTTGAAATAGCTCAAGTGTCTCTAAGGTGCTCTGTAGAGTAAACATGGTGCATTGCATATGCTGTATAAAAATTGTGTAAGATAAGGCTCTCAGTTGATAAAATCAATCTTCTAGTAGGATTCTATCTTCATTGCACTAATTGCAGAGGAACAGCTGTTAAAATTATTGTTGTTTGTTGTTGTTTTTTCCTGTGAACTGAAGGCTTTTGTTACAAGAGAGTTGGAGGGAAGCTGTTGGAATTTTAAGGTGTCTGTAGTTTAACTAGGCAATGAAAAAGGGGAGTATCTGTAGGCACCCTTCTTGGTTGGTGTTGGAAGCAACACACTGCTCCAGCTGAGTGCTAAAAGATGCTGTGTGGGGGGGAATTGTCTCTTCATTCCCTGCTCTGGGCTGGCTGAGGAAGATCGTTTTCTTTTCTGAACTTCCTGAGGAAGCTGTTTGGTTTGGATATTGACTTTGATTTTTTTCTTTTTTTTTTTTTTCTTTTTTTTTAATGAATGTTAAATATCATCCTCAAGATACCCAGCAAACCTGCAGAAATTCTTGTGACAGTTGCAAATACTAGTTTTTGCAGTAAGCACTTTTAATTCTTGCTCCCATAAGTGCAATCAAAGTGTAATGATTCTGCTTTTTAACCTTTAAAACTTTTAAGTTAAGTAGCATCCCGCTGCTGGTATGGGCTTCCAAAGAATAATTGAGAATTAATTGTAGAAGCCAAATAGAAATACAACAAGATAAATAAGGTGTATGAATGTCTGCTGTGTCTTTTTGAAGAGACCAACACTAAATCTAAACTTAGTTCCTTCTTTTGATACAGCCCCTTACCAGTTCTATTTTTATCTTTTTTTCATATCTTGAATAAGAAAGCTATTTCTCAAAGTTGTTGTGATTTTTAATGAGACAAATAGGAATGTTTTAGACATTGGTATTTTATTGGAAGTAAGGAGTGTGCAAAAACTGCAACATAAGGCTGCACACTTGGGAGCAAAGGTACTGTTCTTTATGTAGCTAAATTTGTAATCTAGTGGTTCAGTTTTTTGTAGTTTGCTTGTTGCGGTTGAAAGGGTTAGAGCAGGGACTTGGATCTGTCACAGATAGATAACTTTCCTCTCTATTGTATTTTGTGGAGAATAGAAACAATATGCCCCCTGAGATAGCAGAAGTAGTTGCTTCATTTTATTGTCTGCACTACAGCTGTCAATGCTGATCTGCAAAATCAGGTGTGTAAAGATACAAAAATTACTTTATCGCTTTCCATGGTAACATTACTCTTGTGTTGACCAGAGGAAGACCTGAAAATCTGCCTGTTCTAAGTTAAATACCTAAATATGATTTTCTCTGAGAATGTATCTCACTGTCCTTAGTGAGAAAACAAAACTAAGAAACAACCTGCAAACACATCCATTTGCCATATACAGAGCTGGGAATGCTACAAATTGTCTGTATAATGGTGTTTAACATGAGCTTAAGAAAACTCTTGAAGCAGAAGCATAAAGTAATATTTTTTCCAATACTGAAGTCACGATACCATTGTTCTCTTTCTGTTATTTTTATGCGTGTAAGGATCCATACGTAATAGTATCTGGAGTTTGCAAAGTTCCAAATGCTGTCAGTACTTCACTTGCTTTTCAGAGATACTTAATGGTCTCTGCTAAGTTACTCTAACCCTAAACTGTAGCATCTTAGTATTCTCACACATTCCTAGTTTCTGAGGTATTAGGCTGTATGTATTTCTCAGTTCCTGCTGAGTCATCTTGATTTCCCCTAAATCAGTGGTGGGTGACCTTATTTGGGATAGCAAGCTCAGCACCAGCAATCAGCGGGGCTCTGGCACTAACACTGCAGACCTACTCTGTCCAGACCCCTTAATTACAAGCAGTGTCTGCCATTTCCAGAGACTTTGGAATTAAGTCCTTACAAGATTCCTGAAATTCAAATGTTGCATGAAAAGTAGAACACTTTGTGAGCATGGCCTAAGAGCAGCACCACAACAGGAACCTCAGCTGATGGTGGTGCAAGCTAGCTCCTCTGCCTCAGTTGTTAATACTTAATAGGGTCAGTACCTTCACATGTCTTCATCAAACTGTCAGTCTTGTGAGTGATGCAGTTCTTTACAGATGAGAAACTAACGTAAGCAGTTTGTGTCAAAGCCAACAACTTACCTCAGGCTGCTTTTGAACTGTTTTCTCTGTTCTTGAACGGTGTTTGGGCATGTGGAAACAATGAAAATAACATACCACTTGGTTGTCTGTTTAGCTAATGGATATTTGAAGTTTCCGAGCCTTGTGAATTTGAAATGAATGTATTAGTAAAAATCTAGGGGAGGTAATAGCAGTAGATTAGCAGAGGAGATAGTATGAACAAGAAAATGGAGAAGAACAAGTAAAGAAAATGGAAAGACTGAGTTTCTGCAGAAAGGGAAAAGCCATTAAAAATGGCAGGCAGGGTCAGTCGATTGAGGAGTGAACACCCTGGTCAATTTTAGGAAGAGATTATGTGAGTGGTTTTTGGGGGTTTGTCTTGGTGTTTTGTGAGGTAGTAAGTCTTTTCACAGTTCTTAAAGGCATGTTATGTAGGTCACTTCCTTTTTCTTAGTCACTGGTTAGCTGTTTTTGTTATCTTATCCTACTCCAACTCTGAGATCACAAGCTCTCCCAGATCCAGTGGGAGCAGTGCTTAGCTGGTTAAAAGGTGTTTTATCAGGCTTTGCCATACCCAGGAC
Source organism: Coracopsis vasa (assembly GCA_026283785.1). Lineage (NCBI taxonomy): Eukaryota > Metazoa > Chordata > Aves > Psittaciformes > Psittacidae > Coracopsis > Coracopsis vasa. The sequence goes on from JANHGB010046889.1 coordinate 4,766, forward strand.
CAGTTGGTGTGTTTGCACCGTGCCCTGTGTACTGAGTCAACAGTGAGGCACAAGAACTTGGAACCATTGAAATCTGGTACTTGGTTAGCCAAGGAGCTCAAAACTGTGCTGTGCAAAAGTGCCTTTGACTGCTGATTGTACCTGGGTGACATTGCCAGGACAAATGCAGTAAGTGAGCCAGTCGGGTTAACTTGTTGATAATCTCAGATAGAAATAAGACGACGTATTTCAATAAAAATGTGAACTGCAATTTTTGCAGTCTTTTAGATTCATGTTGCTTTTTTTGAACAGGAGCAACTTAGAGTTCTTTCTTTTAGAAGTTTACTTGCAGAGATAATTCTTCACTTGTTGACGAGATGTTCAGCCTGAGAAGTTCTTGCCAAAAATAAGACAGAATGAGAGCATCAGAAATAGGGAAGAAAATCAGTATTCGTTAGCTGTTTTTAGCAAGCTAAACATTCTGTTTTGTTTCAGAGATGGCTCTGTGTAAATCATTACTGTTTTAGTATATATCTGGTCTACTTCTAAAAAGTTGGAGAGAAATAATCTAATTCTGGGGTGGAGTTGAATCAATTTGTAATGCAAAGGAGTAACATTTGGTATTGAATGGAGGGGAATAAAAGCTGCTTGAATGAAATATAACCCAATTAAGTTGCATTAACACTTCCAGCAGAAGTGAATCCTGAAAAAGAAATTAGCAGTAATGTAGCACATTGGGGTCACAAGAAGAACTCACTATTTAAACCTGGTTGCAAATTCTGATGTTAAAAAAATTGGATCAAGATTTCAGAGCTATTGATCGTGAGAGTAAACACTCCAGCTGCTGTTCCCTGTTGTAGTACAGGACTGGATTAAAAGTTAGGAGTGCTTTTTGTTGCAGTGGCTGAGTTACAGTAACTGAAACAAGGGTAGATTTAAAAGAAACAAAACACTCTCACATTGTTTCTGTTGAGATTGAGATGTTTGTGTTCTGATTCTGTTCTTTAGTTAGTGGATTGCTTATGAGAGGGGAGAGTATGGAGCAAACCACTGGAAACTCCCTCTGGGAAGGTAGAAAATGTACAGTACTAGAGTGGGAGACTTCATGCTGTCTGCTTTGTGTTTTCTGCTGCCTTTTTGCCCGTCTTCAAGCCTTTGGCTCTGCTAGTTTTCCGTCCTCAAGCCATCTTGTCATTTACAGTGTTTGCTTGTGGTGGCACATTTAGTAGTGCACATGTCTGCTCTTTGAAGCAGAAATGTAGGTATGTAAATATTGTCACAATGTTACTGTTTAATTTAGTTTCCTTAAAGAGGACCATGTTTATTTCTGCAGTGCTACTGTTCACCAAAGAAATTAGCCTGTTCTAAACTGTGGAGTCTGTTAAATGTGACCTGTGTGCATAATACAGTAGCACAGGTACTGCAAACTATAGCTCGGCATCCATAAATTAGTGGTATTCTTTGTACAGCTAGAACAAGCAAAAAGAGTATGTTCACAAAAGTATGAAGTATGCAAGTTAGAATATAAATACAACTGATCACAGTGGAAAACTGAAAGTGGGCTTTGGATCAGCTTCACGTACTTAATTCACTTGCTGAGCAAGCAAGAGAGCCTACATCTCAAATTGTTCTTGTAGTCCTTCCCTTTAAACTTCTTTATAACTTCAAGTTCTGAAATACATAATGGTTAGAAATCTATTTTGCTTATTATTACCCTTGCCCCACTTCCCTGAGAGCACGGGAAGTTCAGATGTGACATACAAAGACAGGAAATGTGTAACAAATGAGCTAGCCCTACTTCTCTGTAGCTATTCAACATGAATATTAATGTTACTTTTGAGTGTAAGTTTCTGTGGTATTACACAGTCTTTTAGTATAGCTGTTGACAGTCTAATCTTTGGGCTCTTTTTTCTCCTTAGAGCACAACAATGGAAGAAACAGCTATATGGGAACAACACACAGTGACTCTCCACAGGGTAAGTTCATACAAGTGGTTGTGTCTGCCTAATGCAGGATAGCTTTTGAAAACAATAGGAAAAAGCCAGGTGTCAGGAAGTAAAAGAAAAAGGAAACTGTCATATTTCTTTATTTAAATTTAGAAGTGTTGTAAAAGCTCCATTTGATAGTACTCTGTTTCTTTGTTGGATTTCAGAGATAAGTCTGCCAGCAAATAACCATGCCAGAAACAAAGCTTTAGATTACTTCTGTATGTAAGTGAAAGTAGTTGGAAATCTAAGTGTAAAGATTGTGTTGTAATTTATACTTAAATGTTGTAATATTTTATTTGCAGGGGCATAAAACAATGTAGCTACATATAAATAAATGTGTTAAAAATTGCCTTATTTTCTTACCCCTTTCTTAAAGTGACTGAAAATAGCAGGTTTGGGTGGCCAGAATGTGCATCTTTGACAAAGGAGTGTGTACGGGGAGTCAGTGAATAGGAAGACAGCTTTTACATTTAGGTTGACTCTTCCCTTAGTTGAGTTACTCTTACCAAATTGATGTAGCTATTGTGAGGCTGTACAAGAGGCGCAGTAAGGAGTGAGTTGCTTAAGGGAAGTCTTTCTGTTGATTCTGTTGAGTTTAATGTTGTTGATTCAAAATAATCATTGAGAGCCTGCCCTCTTAAGAAGAGAGTGGTTACACTCAGCTTGACCAGAAGGCTTTACAAAGTACCCTGTCTTTGACTGTAACCACATGTAGAAGGAAAAGTATGAGTAAAACCAAAAATGTGTAGTCATAGTTATCTAGGCTACTTTTCAAGCTTCCAATGTTTTTTAGGTCAACAAGTTCTGTCGCAAAAAGTATTATTTCTATATGTAATTGCCTTTCATGTTTTCTTCTTGAAGCTGTCCTGTCATCCTTGGAGCCTCTGTAAACTTAAAATTTTTTTGCTCATATTACTGATTAAATCAGTACTGTCTTACACTCAAAACCAGTTACTTCAGTGAAACCTGAAAATGATGTGTTCAGTCAGTGAGCCAAAAGAATAATGAAATGCTGCAATATGGTGTTACCACAAGCAAATTGTGAAATAATAGATAGGAACTAGAAATCACATCTTTGCACATAGTCAGATGTCCTTGTATAATATAGAAGTGAAAAGTGTGGTTTGATTATGATTTCAGTTTTGATGCTTCATGTGCCAAACTTTGCCAACTGTACTGGTTTAACTGTTTTGTTATTTGAGTAGGTATCTTTGATTTGGATGTTGAAAGCTGATGGTATGTACTGTTAATAATTTGATAGTATTAATTTAGCCAATTAAAACCAAGCAATGAATGTTTTTCATCTGCCAGATAACAAAACCAAAACTCTTATACTAATGTGAAGCAAACTGATGCTTAGAATTTATCCTTAGCACTGGGAAGAGGATTTAGGAGAGCAACTGCAGATTTGTTTGTGGGGTTTTTGATTTTGCTTTTTATTTGTGACATTCTTGTAGTGTTAGGTTATTGAGTAAATGAGATTACTCCATTTTAGTTGGAAGGAGCAAAATGCATCCAGATCTCAGTTATCCTCAAAGATATCTAGAAGCTACAGAATTGGAATAGGCTTGAAATGCCACTCTGAGTGATTGTGGAATATTTTTTGTGTGAGTTTATCTGTTCCACTTGACTGAGCTACAGAACTGCTATAGACCTTCTACCGTCAGCCACGCAAAGAACATTCTAAAGAATGGAACTCACTTTCTAGTGAGGCACACTAAAATGTCCCTCTGATTTTAGCTTAGCTGAGGGCAGTAAGAGGGCTGTGTATGATGGAATTAATATACTTAACATGTGCTGAATTTCTATGGGATAGATGCAAGTCAGGCTTCCCATTACGGGCTTCCTGTTCTATTGGTATGCCTGCGAAGCTCTTTTACCAAACCTTTTTGTGCCTTTTTGTCAGTATTTGCGTTCAGAAATGGAGTTAGACAAGTAATTAGAAGATTGAGGTCCAGTATAAATTTGTCTAAACACTTAGTAAGTACCCCTGGGAAAGGCAGAGAAGTCCAGAGTTGGTGTCAGTCTAGATCAGTTCATGTCTCTTCATAATGGCAAGAAGATCTGTTGCCCCTGCAAGTGTCCCAAAGAAACTATGTAGGAACCAGAGTATCTTCCATGGTATTTGATCAAAACTACTTAATGAGTAAGGACCACTAACATCTATTGGAATGAACAGCCTTAAAAATAGAGGGGGAATGCAAGTAGTTTGTTGGGTGCTGTGTGTGTGTTAGAAAAGTTTCGTAGAATATTCTGAACTATATTTATTCCTGTTTTGAGACTTATCTCTATCCTGTAGATAATTCCAGCACTGACATTTTTACTTTGTTTTAAGGCTGTGCTGTTCTCTACTATAACTCCATTGCTTCTGTCTGTGGCAGTGTAGAATTCCTTTAACTCTTCATGGGCTCCATAAAGGTAGCCGAAACTGTAAAAATAAAAGCAGTTTAGGTAGTACTCATCAGACTTTAGAAAACCAGTTCTCATTTGTATGCAGTTTCTTCCTGAAATAAAAACAAAAAAGCCGCAGTAGCAGATACTATAAGGTATTCTATCTGTATAATCAACTGATGAGCTTTTTTCTGTTTTTACATGTTGGTGTCTGAGGGATTAAACATCTTAAAAATGCTTCTGCATTGTTACGGGGGTAGTTATTGATCTATAAATCAGTTAATGGCAGTTCGTAAGTTTTAAATACCTTGAAGATACATGTGTTGGGTTTTTTTGAACATGCTTGGATCCTGTAATGACCCTTTAAAAAGGGGTTAGTATGTTGTGTAAACTTTGGAAGATGAGCCTCGCTGAAGAGAAGGGAGTGCTTTGCATAGGGACTTCTTGTTGAAAACTGCAGCTTTACTCACTTCTTCTGAAGGATTTCTTTCTATAACCTTTACTTTCCAAAGATGTCATGCAAATTTGGGAAAGAGCATATTTAATCCCAGTAGTTGCAGTATATATGCATGTTAGCCAAGGCACTTTGATAGTTCAAACATGAGGGGATTTTAATCCATCTGTTTTGGGTATCTGAGAGAGTCTGGAACAGAGCACAGAAGCAGTCTGTGTTGTGATTTAACGCAGTAGTTGGTGAGTTCCAGCATGATTGTGCAAAAGTCTTAATAGAAACTTTTTTAGTTTAGAAGAGGCTTGAACTTCTGACCAAGAGTTTTGTTGCCTTTCTTTACTATCTTTCCAACTTCTTAGGCTGCTGCTTAGCTTAGATTGAGCCAGTGTCCAGTTCAGCTAAAGCTTATCAGGTGGCTACAGTTCATGTTTTATTGAGAGATCTTCTGCTTTTGTATACTTAACTGTAAGACTTGAGGAGGATCCATGCACTTCATAGATTATGTGGATTTCTTCATACTTGGAACTAAAGCTCTGTGTGTCTATGTTAGATGTGTCTCCTTCTCCTGAAGAAGCCTTTCTGCTCCTCCCATGCTGCCATACTGTGGGAGAGCAAAATAGTACATTTTGGGTTGTTTGTTCATGTGGTGTTGTTTTTTTGGGGGGAGTGTTGTTTTTCTTTGTGTTGTCACTACAATATCTAACAGGTGAATTTGTGATGTGGCAGATTTAAACAAAAAATACGTGATTTTAGTTAAGGTACATGTTTATGTCCTGTATAATTTGTAGTGATCATCTTGCTATTTCCAGACATGTCTAGGAGCTAAGTTCAATTTTGAGAGTAGTTCATTTTATCGTTTATCTCTTAAGCTGAAGGTTGGCAGCATGATAAAACGAAAAGTCGTAGGCTGAGGTTCACTGGCAGATTATTTAAAGTCTTAAATTTTTAAAAAGATTCAGGGTTTCATTTATACTTTCTAATGTAGAGTATTTCTTCAGACTTTGATTTATGTTATTAGAAAGCATTTGACTAATCATGGGACTGATGTAAGCATATGAGATTACGGTGTTTCAGGCCTTCTTGAAAAGGAGTAGCATGGAAAATGTGGAACTAGTTGTCTTAATAGTGGTGATCTGGTTTGCAAATCTGCTAAAAAAATAGAATGACAAGCACCAAGATAAGATTCGTAGTGAGTTTCTGCATCTCTGCTGGCCTAATGATTTTATTTCTTGTCATGAGTGAAGAGCTACCGAGAATTTTTTTGTTTATGGTGTAAGGAAAGATAGAGAACATTTAATGAAGTTTGTCATAGATGTCTTTGTCTTCTCCCTTTCCTTCCACACCAAAGTATATGGGTGTAATGGAATAATCAAAGAAGCAGCAGTGATGTGAAAGAGGGGAAATATTACTGTTTTGAAAGAGGTTTTTGTTACATATTTTCATAGCCTATTATATATTCTTTTGGTCTACTATTTAGAAAATAAAACTGAACAAAAACCTCAGCTCTGGTCATAAGTAGGCAATTATGATCCTTTAGACTGTCCTCCTGCATGGCACAGGGTTCCATTTAGTAACTCTTGAATCCCAGCTGTGATTTCTGATTGATCTGGATGGGCTGCATCTTGAAAAGATGTCCAGTCTTCCTGTAATGAATTAAAATGAATGTAGAAGCAGTAAGGAGTACTCCACCCAACTCCCCCCCTACTAGTCATACTAGGCAACAGTATTTGCTAACTGTTGAAATTGATTTCTGAACAGTGAATCTCCAGAGTTTTGTTTTAATACTGTATGGTCCTATTTATTTAATGCTTACAGGCTAAATCTGGACCAACTTTTTATGACCTCTATTTTGGGGGAAATGGGAATGAATATCATGTGTCTTGCAGCCAGGTGCAGACTGCCATGTAACTTCTGCCATCACTTTATGAAACTCATTTCTAAAGCTGGGTCATGTTTGTCAAAGTCTGAAGAAGAAAGGAATAAGTCTGCCAGCATGGAGTGTATGCTGTGTGAAATAGGAGGAATTGACTGAAACCTCATCTTTCCCATCCAGTGACTGTCATGCATAGTTGAAAACTTCAAAGCAAATTCTTGAGCAAAATACAGCATTTAAGTGGTAATATCCTTCTGACTGTTTTCTGGGCAATGATGGAGAAACTAGTTAGTTTGTAAATCAGTTAACATTTATAAAGTTTATTTCCCACCCTCACTGCTTCCAGGCAGAAATGTAAGCATCATTCTTGATCCTGAAATAACTAACAAGAACAACTTTTCAGAGGCATTGACCTTGCTGTAGTGGCAGGTCACCCTAGAGGGAAAAGATTGAAGCAAATTACTTTTGTTAAGATGCAGATGATTTGCAAGTGCTGACAAGGTTTTGATGTATTTAATGGTACAAGTGATCTTGGTATACCTAAGAACTGAGCCTGCAGTCGTACTACTGTGTGCTGTGATCCTGTTGGTTCCTGCGCTAAGTGAGGTCAAACTGGGTAAATGCCATACTGTGAAACCTCAAAGAAAGTGTTGCAGGATTTGATAAGGGTTTGAATCAATATCTTGATACTGTGGCATGGTATGTTGTGCTTACTGAAGATTGAGGTCTCGCTAATGACCACCTAAGGCCCAGGCCATAAAAAAGTAACTAATCTCTTGCTTTTTGGGAGAAATTGGATAGTTAGGCTAAGACTCTATGCCTTCTAAAAGTGTTTATATTTATTTTTAATCTCTGTTCTTGAATTGCATGGCATGGTTCGTTGATCCTTCTTTCTTACAAAAAGTTTTGTTCATCCCGTAGGACCTTTCTGTGTTTGATAGAGGAACGTGAATTTTGACCATGTAAATATTAGGAAGTAAAAATATTCTTTCTGTTATGTTATAGGCCCCTGGATTTGGTTTTGGTATTGCAATATCTGGAGGAAGAGATAATCCTCACTTTCAGAGTGGTGAGACATCAATAGTTATTTCTGATGTGCTGAAAGGAGGCCCAGCAGAAGGACTGCTGCAGTAAGTGCCAAACTATATGTGTATTCTGATTTGGGGGGGCATTAATCTTTGTCACTGGTAAGTAAGCCTCCCAATTGTTTCGCTCTCAAGATACTTATCTGTAATTGTTTGTATAGTAGGTTTATAATACAGTTAGTCTGGTCAGTGACACTCATTCCCCCTTATTTTCCCCTTAGCATAAAGTATTTATGTTGTACATTGTGATGTTTTTCATTTAGAGAAAATGACCGTGTTGCAATGGTTAATGGAGTTTCAATGGATAATGTCGAGCATGCATTTGCTGTTCAGCAGCTGAGGAAAAGTGGGAAGAATGCCAAAATTGTAAGTGAATGTCTTAAAGATTTAAACTTACTTAAATTTTGTAGTTACAGAGCAAAAGTGAAATGGTATACTGTCTGCTATGAAATACATGCATGATGCAAGGTACTAGAATGATACCTGTGTGGTGCTGCATGTTATGAGTGATGATCAATATGTGTTTATCATGTGAGTCACTCAAATTTATTTATTTTTTTAATGTAAATTATTATATTTAGGTAGTGTAGCATTGGATATTTTGGTCTCCTTTTCTTCATGGTAAAGTTCTCAGTTTGCCAAAAGCACTCTTACCAAGATTTTCAAAGGCTTGTGTATGCTGAAGGACTTTACCCACAGTTCAGGCACTAACACCATTATTTTTATGTTCAGTAAACAGTTTGCCAAAATAAAGTATAATTACCTTAATTCCTATAATTCTGTAGGCTTATTCAAAGTGGTTTGCTTTTGAACTTTGCAAAACACACAGGTCATCACTTAAGGGTAGTAATCTGGTGTTCTGTAGAAGTTGGAGATTTTTACAAAAAAATAAACAGAAATGCACAATGTCTAACAATTAGTTTAGGAAAACAGCCTGTAGGGCTTGTAGAAAAGCTTTCATGCTGACAGGTTTCTAGTGCTCTTCTGCTTTTAATATACTTCCAAAAAGTGTGTTGTATTTTGTGTTTGTAGATTTAGCAATTTCTTAAAGCTTGCACAAACCAAAATGTGAGCTGTGCAGGGCTTTCAGCATCTTATGTATTTGGCGTATAGATGAATGTAATGAAAAGCAGTTAATGAAAACTTGATGCTATAACTTGGTTCAGTTCTGTAGTATGTGGTAAATAAGCTTCTAAACAGGCTTGAGGCTTTTTCTGGAAACAGCTGACTACGCTAGTGTAAACCAACTTAGAACTTTCAGTGAAAATATTCCCCTTGCTCTGTGGCTTGCCTAAATATTGCTTTGGGAAGCTTCAAAGTTGAAGAGAATTACTGTCAGTAACACATTGAGTGTATAGTAGGTTATATGTTAGGAAAAGGAAGGTTTTTAGCAGTGCCAGTAACTTATCTGTGGTTTAAGCAAAAAGAGAGAACATTCAAATGGCAGCTCTGAAGACAGAATATGTATCATTGTAATACGTTATCATTTTGCCACTGTTGGGGAAGCAAAAAAGGACTAAAACAACTGTAAAAACAAACATACCACTCAAAAAATGTTTCTAGTAATCTGTATTGATTGCATAGAATTTTTATAGTGAGGATGCAGGAAGTCAGGGCATACATAAATACATCTATGTGTTTTCTTGTGAGTTTTGGGATTGGCTTACCATCTGACATTCGGTAACAGCATTAGCATTAACAGCCAGAGGCTGATATCTAGTATTTGGTTGTAGACTATCCGAAGGATGAAGAAAATTCAGATTCCGGTGGCTCGACCAGAACCTGAACCAGTGTCTGAAAATGAGGATGATAGCTATGATGAAGAAATACGTGATCCAAGAAGCAGCCGTAGTGGTCTGAGTGCTAACAGAAGGCATGAAAAGAGCTGGGTGAGAGATCGGAGTGCTAGCAGAGAGAGAAGCTTATCACCAAGATCGGACAGAAGGTCGGTTACGTCAAGTCAGCCTGCAAAACCCACCAAAGTAACACTGGTGAAATCAAGGAAGAATGAAGGTAACTTGTATGTAATTCTCTTGCTAAGACTTTTGCTGGTTTTTAAAGGCCAGCTGCTTCATTCAGTGTTAAGTGCTTCACTGTATGAGCAGTGCTGTTAACAGTTTTTTGGCCCATTTTACCAGTAGCTAGCTGAAAATTCAAAAACTCCTACTGTGTTTCTGGTGGTAGTTTTCATATTCCAAAATACACTGGCTGAATTAAAGTATCATATAATGTAAACAAACCTCAACTGTGCACCTGACATTTGGTATTCAGTGACTGCATACTTTCCATATGCTTTAGTTGGGTCTTCAGTGCCTGTCTTGTTTGAAAAAGGACAAATTGTATGTAGTGTCTAAATTAAGCTATTGAGTAACAGCTATGATAACAGGCAGAGTTAGAAAAGAGATTGATATAATACAATGGTAAATCCATAGTGTAATTCCACTACAACCCTTCATGTGCCAAGTTCACTGTTCTCTTTCTGTTTCCAGTGTAGATGTAAATCTTCACATACCTCCCTACTTTTTTTCCTGCTATTTCATCAGTTCTTTTTTTCTTTTGTTGCTGATGTATAAAGAGTATGGTCTACGGTTGGCAAGTCACATATTTGTGAAGGAAATATCACAGGATAGCCTGGCAGCACGAGATGGCAATATTCAGGAAGGAGATGTTGTACTGAAGGTACAGTAAATGGTGGTGATGTTGGCTCAAAGGGAAGAGTGTTGTGCAAATGTTCTTAGAATTAACTGTCTCTTAATAGCATAATTATTGTTGGTAGAAGATGTATAATTTACGAAATTATTTCAGAGATCAATAAATTGAAGTATGAATCAGTATTTCTCAGATGTTGTGCTGTTGAGCAGTACTGGAACTTGCCTTCAGTTTAAATGTTGATTTTTTTTTTTTGATTTTTTTTTTTTTTTTTTTAGAAATCAATATATCCAGGGATTTTTAATTCATACGAACACTTTTTATTTGAAGATACTGATGTAAATGTGTTGGTGCAGAAAAACATACCATTCCTTACTCTGCTGAATATAGCAGTGGTGGTTCAAAAAACATAACTAATACTTTAAAAGTTTTGTATTGGTGGTAGAGGCTTTGTCTTTGAAAGGTGAAAATAATTTTCTGTATTATATTACATAGTTTGGATTAGCCTAATAGTCTTCCATTGTATGTTGGTAATTGGGTAAATATCTTGGATGTTTCTAAATATAATCTGTGGATATATATATCTGGAGATTCACTGGGTTTTTTTCAGTAAGTTTATATATGCTTTTTTCTCTTCTAGATAAATGGCACAGTGACGGAAAATATGTCCTTAGCAGATGCAAAAACACTAATAGAAAGGTCAAAAGGCAAGTTGAAGATGGTCGTTCAGCGAGATGAAAGAGCTACGCTGTTGAATGTCCCTGATCTTTCTGACAGTATTCATTCTGCTAATGCGTCAGAAAGAGATGGTGAGTATTAATAAACTTGATTTCCAAAGGGAGAGAGGAATTCCCTGTGTTGCAAAGATGTGATATAAATAAGTGGGATGGGAGGAGGGGGGAGAAGAGTTAGGAGTGAGATTGTCATGTGGGTAAATTCTCGTTTGAATGTGATTGAAATCTACACCTTCAGAAACAAGGGAGAAAACTATAGAGTTCTGATTCTCATAATTGTTCTGTCAGGGATATTAGTTGTTTCAAAATAATAAATACAGATTCAACATCCTCATAAAAATTCTCTGCAAAAGCTTATTTCCATTTGAGCAGATCATGCCACCATTTTAATTACAATCATTTCATGAAAAAACAACTTTTATTTAACAGACATTTCAGAAATTCAGTCGCTGGCATCAGATCATTCCAACCGATCCCATGACAGGCCCCGCCGCAGTCGTTCACGATCTCCTGACCAGAGGTCAGAGCCTTCAGACCATTCCAGACATTCTCCACAACAGCCCAGCAACAGCAGGTGATGGCAGCATTATATTATTTCATTTTTTTAAAATCAATTGTTTAATGTGACGTACAAGTTGTAATAGTACTTGGATTTAAAATGTGAGTGACGTGGTGCAGAACCATGATAGCAGTAATACGGCATTCTTTGTCTCGAGAGATGCAGCTGATAATGATCCAAATTTTCTTAGACTTCAGGAGAAATCGAATGTTTGACTTCAATGCTATCCCTTTTTTAAACATAACCTTAGAGCATGGTTATGTTAGTGCAACGTAAGTTTGATAGCGATATGTTATTGAAGCATATGCAGTTACATTTTGCTTTTAGAAAGCAGTTAACTGCAAGGATATTTGAGAAGACTAGCAGCACAGTTCCTGTTGAATGCCCAACCTGGGTAAACATATTGAAATCTTGCTTTATTTAGGCACAGGCTTTTTATTTTTCTCACTAGCCGCCTTTAAAGTTATTTTTTGTTTCTGCACATTTTGTTTCTGAATACGTTTTGTTTCTGAATACATTTAATCTCTATCAAATAAGGTGTATTGCACAGCAGATTTAGCTTTTGGAATGTAGTTTTTAATACTTGAACTTGGTAGTAGGACTTTCATGATAATTCTGAAGTAGACAAGTCTTACTTTTTTATGAATTTAGAGAGAAGTAATCTTTTGTATGGTTTGATACATCTTCTTCGGTCATGTGAAACTTTAGTCTTGAATAATATAAATATGTCCTGTTTTGTATTTCCAGTCTGTTGGAAATTGACATTTTAATTTATTGACATAGAATGTCAGTGTTGGATTTTAGGTTCTACTAAATATTTGTAAGAGAAAAGTTTACCTTCTGGATGCTCACAGATGATGGAGTAGAAGCTAAATTGATCTGTTGCAAATTCCAAATTCAGAGCCTGTATTTGAAGTTTTACAGATACTGGCAAAAATACAGATACCGTCAAAATCCCATTGCAGCTGGCTGTTCCATAAGACAAAGTTAAGCCTGACTAGTTACTAATAACATTTTGTTTGCCTAAGGGGAAAATAACACTTGCACCTTTTAAGGTTTGTAGTGTCTTCTAATGGCTTGTAAAACTGCAAGGCAGATCTTATGTGCACGCACACCTGGTTGGGTCATGGTTTACAAACATCCCTGTTTCTCTTCCATCTATGTTGTTGGGAGGGACCACAAAGCATGAAAGTTTGTTTTCAAATAGGAACCCCATATTAATGGGAAAATCTTAAAAGCAGCATCCGAGATGCTGGGATTTGATTCTGAAGGTTGAGATATCTCTGTTGGTTTTTAAAGCCTCTCTTTCTGGACCTGCATTTCTAATGTAGCGTGAAAACGGCTTGTGGAGGGAGGAACAAAAAAAAAATCCATCAAAACTGCAACTGTGACTGACTTACCCTAGTGTTAGTGCTTTCCTGTCCTATTACAGTGGTTTAGGTACATGGTCACTTCCTCCCTATGGACTACCCTGTCAGAAGAATTAAATCCTTCCTGAGAAGGAACTTTGAAGTTATCTCAACTCTGAATGCATCCGCTCTATCTACTTTATGAACAAGAACTATCTTGGCATGGATTGACTTCCTGTTGGACATGTTCTTTTCAAGATCAGAAAATCTGGGCCCTGAGCCATGTAAAGAAAAAC
>JANHGB010046889.1:22689-34062 GCA_026283785.1 Coracopsis vasa
GAATTAAGACTGCCTCTTTGGTATATTGATCTTCTTTTGTTTTTTCAGGTGATTATTAATGCTCTGAGCCTATTAAATGATTTAAGTTTCAAAAGATAGCAGTGTAACAGCGTTTTGACGTACAATATATGTACTGTTCATTTCTACTATGGTACAGCTGGTAGCCATACCTTTATATAACAATATAAGAATGCCTGATCCTTTGGGCTAAGGGAATAGAAATTATGTTCTATGAGCTTTAGTTACTCTCATTGTGTAAAAACCAAGAGATTTTATTCTTTCTTTTTTAAAGTGTTCCTATATGTCTTTGTTTTACACTGAAAGCATTTGTAAGAAATGCGTAAGAAGCAGCGAGTTGTTATATTACTAAAATACATGGATGACTGAGTGTATGAGAAGCACTCCTGTAATAGCTTGGATTGAAGGCCTTACAGTCTCTGAAGACTAAGATGTAAGGGCATGTTTGTGTTCTACCTTTTATCTCTGCAAATCGCTACCAAGAGCTGCACTGGTAACACTTTTGTTCCAGAGCAAATGGCATACAAAGGATCAGATATATTAGCTTGATCACAGCAAAGCTGAAGAATTAAGTCTAAGAATCCATGATTTCTGTAGGGAGGTGTATGAAGACAGCCATCATAACTGCTCTTCTCCCTTACTTCTCAATTTCTTTGAAAGCTTTCAATATACAGAGCATGTGTATGACTTCTGTGCTTAAAGCGGAGAGCAGTGTGTTTCACAATGTCCTTCCTCTTTCTAAACAGCCATATCTAGAGAAGTCCTTTATTAACATCAAGCTAGGGAAAAAATGCCTGGATTAAGAAATGGTAAAAAATATTAATAATGTGATAGTCTAAGAACAAAACCTTGTTAGATAGTAGTTGGTAGTTCCTTACCCACTAGAGGTGAACTTCATGAATGAAAGGATTTATTCTTTAGTCTTAGTAGACCAAAGTCATAGAAACAATTCTATGTGTAGAATGGAATCTTTTTTCTGATACAGTCTTCGAAGCAAAGAAGATGAGAGAATAACAAAACCAGGAGCAGTCTCCACACCTGTAAAGAATGCAGATGACGTTTCTAAAACTATGGAAGAGGTAGCAGTCGAAAGAGCTGAAAAACAAACTCCACCACTTCCAGGTAAAAACATTAAAATATAGTAATTGTACATGTTGCTGTGAATGGATGACCAGGGAAGACTTCATGCCATTGTGTATTTGTGGAATGATTACTAAGGTCTTAAAACAGACCAAGTAGTAAGTATTTTTATTTCTGAATATTGACAGTCTTTGTAATCATACCCCTGTTTATATGTTAGAGTTTTGGTCCTGGAAACCTAAGCTGTGGGGTCTGCCCATTATAAAAGGGTTAGACTTCAGTGTTTAGAGCTGTATTTGTAGGTGATGGTCATAAAGAGTTTTGTCCTGATCTCTCAAGCAAGGTTAAAATCTGCTATTTGTCTTCTGAGAGGCATTTAGTAGACTGGTTTTTAGGGGTTACTGTAGCAGACTATATTTGAACAAGGATGTAGGTAAGCATGTTTAGAACTACTGCTCTGGAGACAATTCAGAATGCTCTGAAATGCTCTGTTACTGTAGCACTTGCTAATTACAGTCATGGACCAAGAAGGCATTTTAACAAGTGCAGTACATCTAACAAAACCTCATTCATGCTTTTCCAAAAGGGAAGGATAAGGTAAATGGCAGCAGATAAATGCCAGTGGGTGTAAAAGAGACAAAAAACGTAACAGTGACAAGACATTGTTCTGGGCAGGCTGATTTGTAATATTTTTGTTTACAGAATGAGACACTTCCAGTGAAATTTTAAGTGCAGGAAGAGAAACTGTGCAGGTGGCTTAGAGGTGGCTCTTGAAAGGCTGGGCCAAATGAGGAAGAAGCACATTCGAACTTGAAAATATGTGCAGTCTTAGGGAATGAGCGGTTACACTCCTGTGTGTAGTATTTAGTAGCTCAGTGAAGAATTCGAGGAGTTACGGTGTTGATAGACTCTGAAATTTCTTGAAAATGGGAACAGTAGACTTGCTAATGCTGGAGATACTATTTAAAAAAAAGTCATGGAGGGCTAACCTAAAGAAACAAAATGCACATGAAGTAAGTTTATATTTGCCAAGATAGAAAAAGGATGTGGTAGTGAGATTGCATGAATTCTGTCTTTTTATAAAATATTTAAGATTAATAACTGGCATAATTCAAAGCCAGCCAGAATAGGAGATGCTTGAGAATGGTTCTTAATCCAAAATAATGTACTAATGATTAATTTGAGGGACTGGCAAGCAAGTAATAAGTACTGTGAAGATTTTGTCGGTTAGTGGGGAAGAAGGGATTATTTGTTACTGAGTGAATGAGAAGATACATGTAGGAATACTTAGTTTGGATGGTAGGAGATGTAGGCCAGTACATAAAGATAATATTTAAATTTGTGTTTGCGGATAAAACAAACTTGCTATAATATATAGTCTGAGAGAAAAAGGTGCGGTAAAGGATATAATCCTTTAACAGCTTCACAGAAAGTGCTGGGGAAATTAGGATATTTCAAAGACTGTAATGAAAACGTGGTTAGAAAAGTAGTTGGTAGATTCTGTGGCAGCTTACTGCTTAGACTAAGGGCAAGAAAACTCATGGTTGGTTGTGTCAAAGGAGGGTGGAAGGAAAGTGTTTGTTCAGAGGGATTCATCAGAGGCTGAAATTACCAATTTCAAACTAGTCCATTTAGTAATTTGAAATGAATACAGAGTTGTTGTTTGAAGTCAGCCTCATTTGAAATTAACTTTTTTCAAGTGTGCAGAGATAAGCCTTAAATAGAATTTCTTTTAAAATAACCAACCAAGTAGCAGAGAAGAGCCCCTGTTAATGTTCATTACTGAGGGAAGACAGCAGTGGCAGTTTCCTCTTAGTGACTCGAGAGAATCTATGCAGCAAAGCCATAGTATGGGCTTACCTTTAAGAACTGCCAACTGGACCAAAGTAAGCATCAAAATCTGCCAGCCTCAAGGCATGCAGTGGTAGTTGGAGTGTAGTATTTTTATTTCAGGAATTGAATTACTGATGGAAGAGAGCCCATGGAAAATGTAAAAGTTATATCAATTAAATCAAGGTGAGAGATGGGAGGGTTGAAAGTGGTCTTGGGATCACACAGCCTTCTAGTTCTTGTAGTTCTACAGTGTTCAGAGTACTTAATGAAGTACAAAGGAAGTTTGGGGATTTTTACTGAAGTAATACTTAGGCCAGTAATCATGCTGCTTTGAATGGCACAGTGAGAGTGTCTTCTGTTGTTCTAAGTTTCTAATATTTCGCTGCCAAGTGTGTTGAAGTAGGCTAGAGGTGGGTTACAGAATAAATCATTCAGTTTTTAGTAAAGCTAAGCTTTACTTTCTCATCTTTAAATGACCAAAGGGATATTTGAAGTCTTCTGCTATTTTAATAGAACCAAAGCCAGTGTATGCACAAGGAGGTCAGCCAGATGTCGATTTACCAGTCAGTCCGTCTGATGGCCCTTTACCCAATTCAACCCATGAAGATGGAATGCTTCGGTAATGTAACTCTGAATTCTATTCAAATATGCCTGGTTCTTGAGCAAACCAAGCTTTTACCTAAAGTGACGAATAACCTGTGTAAATGGTCTAATGTCAAGTCCAATATGCTGTGCTGATACTTCTGTTGAGAAATATTAGGATATAGACTTAAGGTTTATTCCTGAGTCTTGCTGGCGCTTATATTGTTTAGTATACCGTTTTAAAGTCTAGTAATTCTCTATGGAAATGAGCAGTTAAAATGATCAACTAGAGAAAAGAATCTGCAGTGTTTCTCTCTTTCTGGGTGCCCTGCCCCTCCTGCCCTGTCCCCATCTCCAGAGAGAGGAGAGATACTGTAGCACATTCTTTTCCTTTTATAAAATAATTGGAGAGCAGTGACTAAAGGTCATTACAGAAATGTGTGAAGTCGTGACATGGAAGTGAGTCTGCTTCAACTAGGATCTCCTTTATTGACATTAGTGTACATGAGAATAGATTCTAGTTTGGTTTTGTCTCAAATTTATCTAAATGTCTTTAGAGCCAAAATAAATATATATGCCAGGACAGCTGTTTACAAGGAGGAACATTTCTGGAAGAGTGTCCAAGTGTCTCACTTAAATCACTGTATAAGTGTAAGACAAACCAACCCCAGTAAACAAGTAAATACAGGTGGGTTTTTTGAAGTGCTGCTAATGAGTGTGTTGTAATGCTTCAGTTGATAAGCAGTTAATGATATGGGTAGCAAAACATTCTCTGATTTAAATGTTAAGCAAATTAGTTCTTTCCATGTGCTGTCTCAAATTTACCAGCATGTTTTATGCTATTACATCTTTAAGTGAAATATTTTCTAAATCTCTAGGCCAAGCATGAAACTGGTAAAATTCCGAAAAGGAGATAGTGTGGGCTTGCGACTAGCAGGTGGCAATGATGTTGGCATATTTGTAGCTGGTGTTCTGGAAGACAGCCCTGCAGCAAAAGAAGGATTAGAGGAAGGGGACCAGATTCTCAGGGTATGTCAAAACCATTAACAGTACAAATGTTTTCCTGTACCAAAATAGGTTTCCTTTCTGTAGCATTGAATATATTACCTTTGTAGTTCTTAGAGGGGTTTTTTTGTATGCACTTACTCCATGAATTAATAGCAACAAAAACTCCTGTTGTTAGGAAGGCTGTTAAGTTTTACATCCAATTTCTGAGATTGATTCAGTTGATAAAGTTGTTTGAGTTTGATAACTATTCAGTCACTAAATTGTGAGGACTCTTACTGGTGGTTTTAAATGTTCTATAATATTTATCTAAGGAACAGCTAATGAACAGCTACCTATTATTCTGGAAGCTATGGCTTACTGAGAAATAATGTGAGACTACTCAGAGATACAAGAGAGACCTTGCGATAGATGCACTTGGTGCATGTATGAAACCGAATTCAGAAAAAAATCATAGCAATAAGCTGATACAGGTTTCCTGTTGTATAGTTAAATCTGTTATAATAATACCATATGCTAAATCAAACCAATTACTTCATTGATACCAGGTAAATAACGTAGACTTCACAAATATCATCAGAGAAGAAGCTGTCCTTTTTTTGCTTGATCTTCCTAAAGGTGAAGAAGTGACCATTTTAGCACAGAAGAAAAAAGACGGTAAGTATTTGTATATTGGGAGCAATGTAGTAAACTGTTTGGAACAACATAAGAAGTATAGTGAATGATGACTAACTTGTGGCTTCCAGGAAGTTGTTGCCTTATGAAGACTGTTGAGTTTTGGGTTTTATTTGGCTTTGGGATGGGTTATTACTACAAATGGACTAGAGATTGAAATTGTAACAGTACCCCCCCCAAACCAAAGAACAAACAAAACCCCTTACAAAACAACCCCACAAAAACCCCACTGAAAGTAACTCCTGGCATCTGATAGAAGTATGGCGTGAAACCTGGGGGTCGGCAGGAAAGTCTGTTGGGAGTCATACCATTATATCCTGGGTTCAGCTGTAACTGTTACAGCTGAACCCAGGACACATTGAAAATCAGTGATTACACTCTGTTGCACACACAAACTTCTTTCCCAGTAAGATTAATTCCTTCCAGGTGAACTGAATTGAACTTGCACTTGCAGAGAATTTCTTGCCTTGAAAGCTGAATTTATGCTGGTAGATTAAGTTGGTATTAATAGTTATGCTATTTAAAATGGAGCAGCTTTGAGACATTACAGCTTCTTGAAGTATTATTGTATATTGAAAACAAACAGAAGGTGAGGCACTGTTGCTCTTGTGAGCATTAGGACATCACTTGAATTTACATAACACTTTCTACTTTTGGTTTTCTTTTTCCTTTTTTCAGTCTATCGTCGCATTGTTGAGTCTGATGTAGGGGATTCTTTCTATATTAGAACTCATTTTGAATATGAAAAGGAATCTCCTTATGGGCTAAGTTTCAACAAAGGTGAAGTGTTCCGTGTGGTGGACACTCTGTACAATGGCAAACTGGGTTCATGGCTGGCAATTCGAATTGGCAAGAATCATAAGGAAGTCGAAAGAGGTATCATACCTAACAAAAACAGGTACGATTTTAAAATACATAAATTGCTGGTTTAAAGTTACGATTTTAAATTCTGCATCTATAGAATGAATGATTGCACTTGTCTGCAGGACACAGGTTTATAGAACTGATTTAGTCAGAAAAAGTGACACAGTGTTAAAACAAATTGAAGTTAAATATCTAACCTGTGTATTTGCTTTTAACTCTTGTACAGTCCACAAAAACACTAAACTCTTTCTCTTCAATACAAGAGACAAGGCTATGTGATGCTTTAGAAATGTGATGTCAGCCTCAGTAGTTCAATGTTGTTCTTTCTAATACAGAAATGATGAAAGCTTGATTCAGCAGGTGGTAGTGGGTTTTGGAAGTATAAGCTTGCTAGTCAAGCATTACTTCAGAAGCTGACTTCTGTGATAACTGGTTGGGATTTGTTGTCGTCTTAGAGCTGAGCAACTAGCTAGTGTACAGTACACACTTCCAAAGACAGCAGGAGGAGATCGAGCAGATTTTTGGAGATTCCGAGGTTTGCGTAGTTCAAAAAGAAATCTGCGAAAAAGCAGAGAAGATCTTTCTGCACAACCTGTTCAGACAAAGTTTCCTGCCTATGAAAGAGTTGTTCTTCGGGAAGGTATGGCTTTATTCTTACTGTTGCAGAATAACAGATCTGTGTGATTTGCTTTGTCGTAGCCTATATATAGAAGAGTGTCTTGCATTTGTTTTAAGCAATCAATGCATTTTGACTTTTTGCTTTCCATTCTAGCTGGGTTTCTCAGACCTGTAACCATTTTCGGTCCAATAGCTGATGTGGCACGTGAGAAACTTGCTAGAGAAGAACCAGATATCTTTCAAATCGCAAGTAAGTGTGGAATCATGTTTTGTGCCAATAGCCAACTTCCTTTTAGCTAGACAGTTTCTGTGTTACTTTAGCTGTTACCATATTTAACAAGATGTTGATAGTGTAAAGGAACCGGCAAAATGTAAGCGCTTTCACTGGTTGCTTAGAATTCTCTGAGGGTGAACGTAATATTAGTTCTATTTATAGCCTTCTCAAATTTAATTTTAATTTGGTACTTTATCCTGTTTCTAAGTGCTTTTGTAAAGATACAGTGATTTTTTTGTGGTCAAATCAGTGGGCTGATTTTAATGTATTATTTTGCATATATTTTGCATATATATATTTTGCAGAGGGAATGTCTTTGATCAGAATTAACAGTTTGAGCTATGGAGTGGTTTTATCTTAATGAGTCAATGTGGAATATTTTGTAAACTTGCAACAGATTTTTTACTGTGTCCTTTTTACCAGAAAGTGAACCAAGAGATGCTGGTACTGACCAACGTAGTTCTGGCATTATTCGTCTTCACACTATAAAACAGATAATTGATAGGGTAAGTCTTTTACTGTCACTGTACTTTTTAACACAAAAAGACTAAAACTGGTATCATCAAGTAAAGTGTTGGGTGTTTCAAATTTAGAAGACTAAGTAATAAGTGTGTTTAAAAATAATTTTCACATGTTCAAAATGTATGTGTCTGTGTAGCCTGGTATTGGAATTTGCTTGGTTTCCAGTATTCAAATAGGAAAAGAATTTGAATCAATACTTTGAGACAATGAACTCTGTAAAAGTAACAGCAAATAGATTTCTGGAGGATGCTAAAGGAAAAAAAGAGAAAAAAAGAAACCTTAAGTGATTCACTTCTGTGCTTCTGTCCTTTTTACCACAACAGGACAAACATGCGTTATTAGATGTCACTCCTAATGCAGTGGACCGTCTGAATTACGCCCAGTGGTATCCTATTGTAGTGTTCCTAAATCCTGATTCTAAGCAAGGTGTAAAGACTATGAGAATGAGGTTGTGCCCAGAATCACGAAAAAGTGCCAGAAAGCTATATGAAAGAGCTCACAAGCTACGCAAAAATAATCACCATCTCTTCACAAGTAAGTAATTACATATACTAATTTGAGTGTATCTGAGAGGGAGAGGGAGGCGTTCAGTAACCAGCAGCTCATTGATGTGTGCATTGTTTGCACATAACTGCATAAATGTAATATGAAATGTCAAAATGATGTTTCTAATAATAGATCTGGTGGCTTTGCAGGTTCATCAGCCAAAATCAAACGTGCATAAATAGGAAGATGATGGCTAAACTCAAGTATTGCTTTATTCCAAATTACTGTTAACTCAGTATTTCCTATGGGAAAAAATGTCCCAAACTATATCGGGCTTTAACTTTGCTTTGAATGCTAACGTTTGTAGTACTATTTAAATCTCATAGCTTTAACTTACCAGTTTATATTGCTTTTATTACTGGAGGTTACAGATCCTTCTTGTAGTTGCAGAAATCGTAAGTCAAACTAACCTCCTGTACTTCTAGCTACCATTAACTTGAATTCCATGAATGAAGGATGGTATGGAGCCCTGAAAGAAGCGATTCAGCAACAACAGAACCAGCTAGTGTGGGTTTCAGAAGGAAAGGTAAGAAATAATGTCTGGGGAGAAATGACAAAACTATTTATGAGAAGTTACTTGTTCTTCTGTTGTAACTGATATTACGGATGTGGGCAGATACTTGTGGAATTGTTTGCTTTCCTTTTTAATTACTCATTTTAACCATCCTTTGAAGATCTAAAGCAGTAATGCCTCATGGCTGTGTGAACTGCTCATCACTGATTTGTCACTACATGAGGTCAGTTGTTCTGTTCATGAGGGCTGTATGGTTGTCCGTGTGAGGGAGAGTATAGTCAGTGAGAGCTTTTGCCCATTGCCACTGTTAACTGGAGGATATGCTCTTGCTTTGAAGACTTTGTCAGGATTGGGTGCTTTTTCATTAAAACTTTTGGGTGTTTTGCTCCATTGGTACTATGGGCTGGGATTGCCTGATGATGAATTTTTCACTAATACAAAAGCAAGTGGCATATTCATGTTTTTTCTGACCTTTCTGAGACCGGTGTTCTCTTAGTTGTGAGAACACAGTTAAAAAAATCAGAAGTTGGTATTCTGTGTTCACCTCTAAAACTCCACTTCCCTTCTCAAGCTGCATGTTAACGCTATGCACATTAGATCCATCCTCTTGAACTAATATCAAGCAAAGTGCCAACTGTAAGTAAGCAAATGATTAATCAGCTATTGCTACGTAATTCTTAATTAGATACATCTTTATTAGATCTTATTTCCCTTATATATATATTTTTAACCTTCAGTTAATGATTCCAGTATCATCACTTTGAAGTGTAGCTTTGTATCTTTTGAAACACTGATTTATATGAACACTATACACTGTCCTGTTTCTTACACTGACAGTCATCTGACCCCTTAGTAAAATGATTAAAAGAGCTAGATTTCGGAAAAGGCTTTTAAGTGTAGTGTTTAACATCTTTAATGATTAAAACCTGATTTCTCCTCCTTCGTGATACTCTTGAGTTGTTGAAATCTCATATTCTTGCTATGCTGCTGGATTTGGAATATAACTAACTTCTTCAACTACCAGACCTTCTGTTGTGGTTCAAAACAAAATGGATGCCTTCCATTTGTTCAGGTTTAATTATTCACACACGCACACAAAAATCCTAGCTTTACAATGCAAGAAAAATGGTATTCTTGGAAAGGTATTTCAAAAAGCATGTACCCTTATTTTGTTTGACACAGGCAGATGGTGCTACAAGTGAGGACCTTGATTTACACGATGACCGCCTTTCTTACCTCTCAGCTCCTGGTAGTGAATATTCTATGTACAGCACAGACAGTAGACACACATCTGATTATGAAGACACAGATACAGAAGGGGGTGCTTATACTGATCAAGAACTGGATGAAACTCTGAATGACGAGGTTGGGACACCTCCTGAATCTGCTATTACACGTTCTTCTGAACCTGTTAGAGAGGATTCTTCTGGAATGCATCATGATACTCAGACTTACCCTACTTATGCATCTCAAGCTCAGCCACAGCCAAATCTCAGAGTTGATTCTTCAGGATTTAAAACAACTACTCAGCCGGTAAGAAAGTAATTCTATACACTGACGACTGTACATTTACTTCAGGTTTTGAGTTGTCTTGAACGAGAAATCTGTGTTTATGGTCTGCTTATCAGTATTGTGAGTGCATACAAGAATCTGTCAGCGGCAACAGCAATACGTTACAGTGAGTTAAAGAATCAGCTTGCCCTATCTGTTTCAGTGGCTCATTCTGACAGCAGGGGGATTGAAGTACCATTCTACTTTAAATGTTTTGCTTTAATGTTCAGCGTAATTTCTGGAAGTGCTAGTGCATGATACATTCAGTACATTTCATTCTACATCTAGCTGCATTGATCAAAGCATCATTTAAATTATATTAATATAAATCAAAAAGTCATACAGTGATTCAATAGCGGTATATTTAAAATATTTTAAACACTTCACAGAAAGCAGAAGGCTCACCTGCAGTCCCTTACCTTTCCCCGTCGCCTGAATCAAACCCTGCAACCTCATCAGCCTCCGCAGTAAATGCTAATGTAAACCTAACTAATGTCAGACTGGAGGAGCCTTCTGCTGCTCCTTACAACTCTTACCAACCACAAGCGGGCCCCTTAAGAACATCAAGTACTGAGGGAGCTCATATAGTCCTAAGAGAACAAGAGTCATCATCCTTATCGCCGCATATAGATCCAGCAAAGGTACCTGTGCCACGTTGTTGCGCTGATTTCCTGCTATACATCAAGCTAGCACATGATCTTTTTGTTTTGCCCTAATTTGGAGAATTCCTTCTAATTTTTTTGCTATAAGAGATCATGCAGGTTACAAAAAACAGTGCATCTGAATTGCTAAGCATCATCTAATGTTTTGTGTGCATGGCTTCAAACTATATACCTTTCACTTCTCAAAAAGATGATAATACATTATTAAAAAAGGCTGCATTCTATATTTTGATTTTACTTTGTGTGACTTTTTAGCTTGTCAGTGTTCTGCTGCTTATTAATGAGGCCTTGGGAAAAATCTGTTAGATCCCTAAAGTGACACTAGATCCTGTATACTTTAAATCATGCCAAATCCTTGATCATGAAGGTGAATCTAACTTGTTGAGTGACTGTATACTTCCTTAGCAGTGCTAGAACTAACTTAAATATGTAAGTCAATTTGCTTCTGCTGTACTGCTGATGAGTGAAACAACAGCTCCCCTGGAAATGCCCATATGGGTAGCGTAATAGCTTCTTTTTTTTTAAGATAGAGACAGGGTCTTGCTGTGTTGTCCAGGCTGGTCTTGAACTCCTTGGCTCAAGCAATCCTTCTGCCTCAGCCTCCCAAAGTGCTGGGATTACCACAGCAC
>JANHGB010046889.1:34162-53685 GCA_026283785.1 Coracopsis vasa
CCTTCCCCGTCACCAAACCCCAAAGGTGAGAGACTATTAACTTTGTCTTTCCCTTTTAATCTACTTAATTGGTTTTGCTTAAAAATAGGGCTGGAAGGCATCTCTTGAATCACCTGTGATTGCAAAGAAAACCCTGCATCAAATTATTCTGCTTTTAAAGAAAATCAGAGCCAATAGTTAGAACTTAGATTTGCTTACAATACTACATTTCAAATGCAGCTGCAGTTACTCTACATTTTAACTGAGAACTGTGCCTCTCTTTAACAGATATACCGAAAGGATCCATATGTTAACGAAGAAGCATCCAGACAAAGCTATGTCTTGAAACAGCCAGCAATTAATCACCCAGTACAGAGACAGGAAAGAGACCCAAATCTGATCTATGAATCCCAGGCTCAGTATGCAGAAAAACAACCAAGTAGGGACTATGAACAGTCAACATACAGATACGATTCTGCAAACTATGTAGATCAATTTCCTCGTGGTTATGACCCTCGTCTACATTATGATGAGCGTGTGCCTCCCTATGAGGAGCACTGGGCATATTACGATGAAAAACCGCCCTACAACCAAACAAGAACAGCTTACGAAAACCAGCCTCCTAGGGATCTTGATTCCAGACAAAATATAGATGAGAGCACAGAACGCAGCTATTATCCAGCACAACCTCGTTTTGAGGAACCCCCTACAATGAGCTATGATGGCAGACCTCGCTATGAGCATGCACCCAAAAACTTCAGCTTACCACAAGTGAGATATGAAGATCAACATACTGTTGGATATGACACACATGGTAGATACAAACAAGAAGCTCAGCCATACCAGTCAGCCATTTCTCGATCTCCCGAACCGAAGCAGTACTTCGATCCACATGTAAGGGCCTATGAACAAGGTCCTCCTCAAGCTTATAGTGCTAAAGCTGGACAGTATGAGCCTTCTCATAGCACTTCAGGTGTTTCTCTTCCTCCTCCCCCTTCATCACAAACCAAACCAGAAGTTTTGCCTTCTAACAGTAAACCACTGCCTACACCACCATCTCTAGCAGAGGAAGATGATGATCCAGCCATGAAACCACAGTCTGTGCGAAGTCGGGTTAAGATATTTGAAAGAAGAAGATCACCATCTTTGGAAAAAATGAAGGACCCAAGTGATACATCAGCTGTCAAGGTAAATCATTTGAGATTTGTGAGGGGTTTTTATTGGTTGGTTGGTTGGCTTTTTTTTCCTAAATTGCCTGCTTTCTTGTTAATGAGACTAGATTGCAAGAAGTAAAATATTGTCTTGGGAAGAAAGCTTTAGTGCTTGTGGAATAGCCTCTTAGCAACCTAACTGCAGTATATTTTAAAAGCAGAAGCTGAAAACATTGTGAAAACAGTGAAGGGGATCTTGCCATGCTGAAAACGACTCCAGTTCATCTTTCACTAGTATTTCATTCTGTTTTTCGTTTTGGGTGAGAGGAGGCAATCTTAGTTTTCTTACTCTTAAAGTGCTATATCTTTCTAAATGTTAGAATCTGAGAGAATATGCTGTGCTTTTCTTTACAGCCTCCTGAGCTAGCTCCTAAGCCTACACTCACAACTGCAAGCGGTCCAAAATCAACTTCTCAAAGCCATTATGAACACGACAAAACAACTTACAGGTAGATGCCCAATTGATTTATTAAATTTAGTTCTTGACATGAAATCAGAATATTCAGAAAACTTACTTTAGAGGTTCAAATTGGAAGCTAGAGTGGGGAGTTGGAGCGTGTCATTATGATTTCTGTGTCTAGTAAGGCAGGGCATAAAGTCAGTTCTAATGCATATGATTTCTGGGAAGTAGGGGAAGGATGCAGTGTGTCTTCTCAGCATTTTTGAGGAAGGTCTATCTCAAAAAATTTTTTTTAATATTTTTTAAATTTTTTTAAAAAATTTTGAGATAATTAGAAAGTAAAAGTAAATGGAATAGGTAAGGTAAAGGGAAATAAGGGTTTTCTTTCTTCATGCTATTTCACAACTAGCTTGATTTCCATGTGGTATAGGTTAAAAAGTCAAGCTATGTAATTGTAAGAATTAAATGTTGATTGTCTTATTACTAACTAGGTTATAAAAGTTGAATTCTAATTCAGGTATTTATGCTTGTCAACTGTCTAAGGCAACTGTGTATTATTAATCTTGGTTAGGGCTCCAGAACCACAGAGACCTCAAGTGAAGCCACCTGAAGATATCGTGCGTTCAAATCATTATGATCCTGAAGAAGATGAAGAATATTATAGAAAGCAGCTCTCGTACTTTGACCGCAGGAGTTTTGAAAATAAGCCATCTGCGCAGGTTCCTGCCAGCCATCATTCTGAGCCCACTAAACCAATACATTCACAAAATCAGCTGAATTTCACCAGTTATTCTAAGTAAGTTTGGGAGATACTTTTTTTTCCTTTTGAAAAAGGAACGAGGCATATAGGACTAAACCACAAGTTCTGCCTCTGTCAATGGAATTCCAGGGGTTCAGGTATCTAATTTAGTATTCACTAAATCTGTTTCTCTGTATAGATATAGCTTTAGATTGAAAACACATAACTGCATAACTTTTCATTTTGGGAAATGAATAATTTTTGTAGGTTTCGGGACCTTCAACACATTACTTTTTTTGTTTACCACTTACTAACGTAAAATTCTAGAATTGTTTAGGTTGGAAAAGAGCTTTAACATGGAGTCTGACTGTTAACCCAGCACTGCCAAGTCCACCACTAAACCATGTCTTAAGTATTATATCTACATGTCTCAAATACCTCCAGGGATGGTGTCTCCACCCCTTCCCTAGGCAAGCCTGTTCCAGGGAAGTGCTTGATAACCATTTCAGTGGAGTATTTCCTAATGCCTGATCTAAACTTCTTCACCTGGTGCAACTTGAGGCCTTTTACTGTTGTCTTATCGCTTCTTTCCTGGGACAAGAGACTGACACCCACATCACTGCAAGCTCTTTAAAGATAGTTGTAGAGAGCAATAACATTTCCCCTGAGCCTCCTTTTATCCAGACTAAACAACCCCAGTTCTGTCAGGCACTCCTTATGGGACTTGTGCTTCAGACAGATCACCAGCTTTGCTGCCCTTCTCTGAGCACACTCCAGCACTTTGTAGTGAGTGGCCCAAAACTGAGTACAGGGGGATGATCATTTTCCTGGTCCTGCCAGCCACACTGTTTCTGATACAACCAGGATGCTGTTAGCTGCCTTGATCAACTGGGCAAGGGCTGGCTTCTATTCAGCTGTCAACCAACACCCCGAAGTCCTTTTCCACCAAGCAGCTTTCTAGCCACTCTTCCCCAGGCTTGTAGCATTGTGTAGGGTTGTTGTGGCCCAGGTGCAGAACCCGGCTCTTTGCCTTTTTGAGAAGCACAGTTTGCTATGGCCCACTGATCAAACCTTTCCAGATTATTCCTCTGTAGAGCCTTCCTATCCTCCAGCAGATCAACACTTCTGCCTAACTTGGTGTCATTTGCAAGCTTAGTGAGGATGCACTTGATCCCCTCATCCAGATCAATTATTATGTTCTGTTTATAGTGATAAACAGAACATCACGAAGTATTCAGTCTAGCTGATAGTGCTTAAATACCTTCAAAGCCAAGGTTTTGATTTATTCCTATTCTGCATGTGCTTATTCTGCAGACAGGTTTGTACACATTAGCAGTATTTGACATTAGGAAACTAAGCCTTCAGGGAATATTGCTGAGGCAAGAATTTAATCTGTTGATGGAAACATCTGTTTCCTGTGTTGTTCTGCTTCCTTTATTTGGAACATTTTGATAAAGAAATTGTGTAAGAGTTCATACACAGATTTAGCTCAGGTAAAGAACTGGCGATCTTGAAAGATAGTTATACAAACTTTGTGAATACTCTCCACAGTTACCTAATTTGTTTTGCTTCAAACTGTAACAATGTAACTGTTACTGTGAAAATCTGTTGTGGCTTGCTGCATGCTGCTGAAAATGGGGCAT
Organism: Coracopsis vasa; assembly: GCA_026283785.1. Classification (NCBI taxonomy): domain Eukaryota; kingdom Metazoa; phylum Chordata; class Aves; order Psittaciformes; family Psittacidae; genus Coracopsis; species Coracopsis vasa. The sequence goes on from JANHGB010046889.1 coordinate 38,135, forward strand.
TTTTGAAGGCTTTGGTTGTGTTCCTGCTTGAAATCTGGACTACCCAGCTGAAAATCTGGCAACCTGTCCTGCATTCACTTATAACAGTTATTTTTCTCCTTCTTAGTAGCTGGTGCAGTGCTCTGTTTTCAACTTTAGTCTGAGAGCAATGCTGATAACACACCGATGTCTTTAGTTGTTGCTACGTAATGCTTACCCCAATCAAGGACTTTTCAGTCTTATGCTCTGCCAGTGAGGAGGGGGTAAGGGGAGCCAGGAGGAAGCAGAGACAGGACACCTGGTCCAAACTAGCCAGAGGGGTATTCCATACCACAGCACGTCATGCCCAGTATATAAACTGGGAGGAGTTACCCGAAAGGCCCAAATCACTGCTCAGGTTGGGCTGGGTATTGGTCAGTGGGTGGTGAGCAATTGTGTTGTACATCACTCGTGTTTATTATTTTCCTTTTCCCATTTTAGTTTTATATTCTCTCCCCTTGTTATTTCCCTTATTATTAGTGGTAGTATTGTACTGTACCTTAGTTACTGAACTGTTCTTATCTCAACCCATGGGATTTACATTCTTTTGATTCTTCACCCCATCCCTCCGGGAGCTGCGGCGGGGGGAAAAAAACGATGGAGTGAGCAAGCAGCTGCGTGGCTCTGAGTTGCCAGCTGGGCGTAAACTGTGACACAACCCTAATGTAAATGACAACTTTAGAGGAAAATAATAAGCTAGCTCGCTGAAGTTTCACAGCGTTAGGTGTCTGTACATGTCCTTCATGTGCTTGATAAGCTGTGTTCCAGTCTTAAAGGATTTGACCTAGGTCTCTGAAATCTTGTTTATTTATTTGTATTATATCATCTGTCATCTCCAGTGTCTTCCTTTGTGGACTGAGACTATTGCAGTCTTTCCAAAAGCTTGATCAGTTTTAAGGGATTCACTTTTCTGATCAAAAAGTCTACATATGTTAATTATTTCTTATTTTACTTTTTTAGATGTCAAGGAAGGAATGTGTACAGTATTGCATAACCAGTTCTGATTCTCCTTCAAGGATGTTTTTTGTCTTTCCTCTTCACTTGCATGGTGTCTTCTGATGGAAAGATGGGAGCATATATTTCCTGCTCTCTGGGCATTATAGAAAGACACCTAGAAAAGGTCTTAGTAGGCCTCAGTGCATTGCAGTAGCTTTCAGAATTATGTTACCCATAGATTGTCTATTTTGTTCTGTAGGCATGGATTGTGTTGTCATTGTAAATGCAAGTAATGCTTTGGGAGCTATGTTGTAAGCTTTTATCAAGTAATTGTGAAGATTGTAAAATTCTTCAGATGTAGTGTTGCAAGCTTTTGATGTACTTCTGTTATCCTCTGTAGTGTTGTTACACAGTGAAAAACATGACAGACGCACACAACTACTGATTTTTGCTGCAGAACAGCTAATAGTTGAGGGACATTGTTGTGTAGTTGTACCTGCTACTTCTGTCTGCCATGACACTTCCATTCTTTGGCTGCTCAGTTCTCCTTTCGTTTTCATTGTGACTTAGTGTATAACTTCAGGGCTTGTATTTATGGGAAGGTGACGTCTTACTGCCACAGACTAATGAGATTAATACTGGTTTTAAGACTGATAGTTTCAAATGTCAGGGGACAAAAATGTGTTGTTTTTCCTTTGTGAAAGAATGTAACCCTTAGCAGGAAAGGACAGACGTGGGAAAGAAAACTTGCCCAGTATGAATAGACAAAGAATAAAATATTAATGGAAGAAAGTGGAAAGAGGTAAACAAGAACACTACTCAGTTGGACAGTACTGTCTCTCACTGCAGTGTCCATGTGTGGAAACACAGAAAAATTGCTGCATTGAGAAAGCATTCATATTTAGTACTCTCCTTTTGCCAGTTTCCAGTTTATACCCTGTTACTTGTTTGTTATTCATATATTTTTCCAGTCAATTTATATGGTAATGGCTGTTCTGGGAATAAACTCGTCTAAAAATAAACAGGACTAAATTTGGGTGATACAGGAACTGTTGATGATGCAATTGCTAGTTCCTGCATAATCTGTGTAATGTATTCTGGGTACAGAGGACCAAATTTATTTATTCATGAGCAAATAGCTACAGCTTTTTCAGTTTTACAAATTAATGTTAAACATTAAATTACGCAAAGTTCTTTGTCACTAAGTAGTGTGAAAGTATGTATTTTTCCCATTACATATGTACAAATTTTTTTACTCTTAATTTGTTAAGGTTTTATTAGCATCATTTAGGAAATTATGCATTAGTAAAGCTGCTTTGTATGGACAATGCCATATCTGCATGCTAGAGTTGTCAGTAACTGTGGAATAAGGGATAGTTTGTCTTGATGTGAGAAAATAGTAGAACTTGTAAATGGATGTTTCAGTGGATGTAGTTGGAGCAATTTATGAGGCTACTACCCCTGTGGTTGAAAGTAGTGGATTTGTCCCTGCTTGGTTCAATGTAGGTAAATGCAGTAGCTTGACATGCTTGCAAAATGAGGTAGCTTATCTAAGTTTTGTATTGAGTAGGGTTAAGATTACTCACATAACCAGTTATGGCCCCATGTGAGGAGGCAGGAAGGAACAGCGTCCTATATTAACCTTTTAAACTGCTCTAGCTGAGTTCTTTAAATGTCTGTCACAGGGCTACATTTTTTGAATGGGAATTGAAGGTCACCAGTGCAGTTTGATAAGTGTTCTATTGTGCACTGAAGCTTATAACCTGCTGCTCACTGGTTCATTTCAGCTTCATTTCAAAGTAAAGTAATGGGGTTTTTAAATGAAAAAAAAGTGAAGCGGGAAACAGCTTAGAAAACAGCACATCGATAATTATGGAAACTTCACTTAACACACAGCAATCATTTTGTTGTGGGCTGCTTTCATTGCATACAGATTCTGGACTATGTGGTTGAGATTCTGGCTGACCCTTAGGAGTTTACAACAGAAGAACATGCTTCATGTTAAGCACGACTTGGTGCTGGTGTGTTGTCACAGTTGTCTTCTGCTCCCTCCATTAAAATGAACTACCTTCCATATTTCTCAGAAAGCTGGCAGACAATTCTGATGAGGTGTGGAGTGTGTTGGTTTGTTGTTTTTTTTCCTGTGGGCTTCTGCAGTGCTGTGCTCCCCTGTTTAATATTCCCCTCTGGGAAGTAGTGAATTCAGGTGGGCAGTTTTCTGAGGAGGCAGCTACTACCTGCCTGGAATAAAGGCATTAGTAAGTAAGCATGCAATAATATCTTCTGCTGTTGGGTGAATGGCTTTATATAAGTCAGTGGGAACAGAAGCTTAAACAGCAGATCTAAAATGATCCTTTTTTTGTAACACTGATTGTAGAGCTGTTCATACGGATGCTGTTTAGCTCACTGAGCATGACATTCACGTGGTCATCAAGCAGACTTTCAAAAGTTGATCATCCCTTTTCTTCATTGCGTAACATACTGCTGAACTTTAAGACTGTAGGTGTCTAAAATGCCTGTTACATTTTTTAAGAGTATACAGAAAGTGAAGCAATGAGGGAAAGCAGTCCTAATGTAAAATGTATTTTCTTGCAACATGTAAGCAAGATAACTGTTAAAAATCAGAGGAAAGCGATCAGTATACTTGCAGTTTTGTCTCTTCTAGTATTCATAAACAGTTCTTCTAAGATGCCCTTCTAGGAATTGCTGAACACAAAAACATTTCTGTGTTGGAGGCTCTGCTATTGGATAAACTCATAATGCTACAGAAACATTTGCTATAAATGTACCCACAGTACATGATCCGCAGTACAAAACTATAATCATTCTGTGTATGTTAAGACTGATAAAATCAAAGCAGATTTGACCATGAGAGATTGTTAGAATATGGGACTTAGATTTTGCTCATTTTTTTCAATATATTGAATAACTTTGATGCAGATTGTAACAAATGGCTTAGTGTAATCTTGTTTGTTCTTTTTCAATATCTGTTCATTTGAGATCTTGACCATTTCCTAATTCACTGACAAAATCTCATATTAAATTCAGTAGGTGTTCATTGTATCTATGTATATGGTAAAGATATCAGAAACATCACCGTTAAAAGTAGTGTGACTTTGTTTCAATAACCTTGTCATATGAAAGCTGCTAGGACTAGCATAAGAAGTATGGAGAAATAATATGCTCAAAATAGAATGACTGTTTTCTTTCATTCTTCTATTGCTGTTTGCTTTGCCATCACCTAGATTTCTTGGCTCTTACACTAGCTATGACTACTTGAAAAGGAACATCAAGTGGTAAGACTGTTGTTGATGTGAGGATGTTTTCAGGTGTCCTCTTCACTGTTACTTTTCATCACAGGCATTATGTGCACTTAAAACTTTAAACATGCAAATTTTGAAAGTGCAATCTGTGTCCAAAATTAAAGGTATTTCAACATTTATAATTTCCTGACTGAAAAAAAACTTCTGGACAAATATTTCTAGTATAAGAAAAAATGTTTTGAAAATAACATTTAATCATTATCTACGCTATGCACATAAAGCTAGTGAAGCTTAAGCTGATTACATCTCTAATTAAGATGGCATTGTTCAAATACTAGGTGTATTTAGGAAAGTTGAACTAGAATCCATTGTCTTATTGGCTACGCTTTTCATAAAAATCCACCCCCACTCAACCCTCCAAAAAAAAAAAGTGGGTTTACATTTTGTTTTGAAGATCTGCTAAATAAGAGAACACGTTTTCGTTTAAGTTACCCCAAATGAAATTGAAAAATTAAGATCTTTTAAGAAATTATGCAAATACACCTGAAATGTCATCTGCCTTTTGTTTGCCATGGTTTGTGTTACTAATCTTCTTCTAAAGATTCAATGTTGTCTTAATCTCTTGTGCTTATCAGTAAATGTTTTTATACTTGAGACAGGATATAAAGAAAATCCTATTTTAATATTTATAGGAAGAGATGGAAATCGGGTGATCATAGAAGAAAAAAGAAATTACAGTGGATGCAGGAGCTGGGACTCCTGATGAAACTAAACAGTCAATTGTGGGTTGTTTTCTTCTTATTTCAACAGGGGGAAAACAACTGATAGTGAATCAACAGAAAGGTCTGTTGGTGAAAAACGCTATGAGCCAATCCCTCAAGTTACAACTCCTCCTCCTGCTTCTGCAGTCCAGTATACGCAACCTCAGTCAATTAATAGTCCTGTCCTGTCTCTCCCAGCACATCATAAGCCTGCACTTTCTGAAGGTGAGCAGTTGGAAAGCTAACTTACCTCATGTGGTAATACTTGTCAGATGCTTATGTGGTTGCTTCAGCATGTCTGAATTGGTAATTGTGGTGTTCTTTAACTGAAATGTGGAATAATTATTAATGAAAATAGCTTTTTATTATAGTGAGATTGAGTGAAATAATTGTGAAATAATTGGTGATCCTACCTGAAACTTATTTCCAAGTGTTAAACAGTTTCTGTAACTGTCTTTTCCATATGTAGAGATCTCAGCAAAGATAAAGTAAAATTCCTAGTACTTAGAGAATCTACATCGCTATGGTACACTGGACCAGAATTCTTTAGGCATGAGTAATAATTGTAGGTGTCTGAAAATAGAAGAAAAAATCGGGTTTGCTTTCACATTGTGAGGATTGTGTAGTCCAGCTGAATTTTCCCATTTGTGTGAGTGCATGGTAGCATTGCAGTACTGGTTTTTGTTTTTTTGTTTATTTGTGGCTGGTTGTTTCTTTGGGGTGTGTGTGTTTGTTTTCTGTTTGGTTTTGGTTTTGTTTTTATTTGGGTGGTTTGTTGTTTGTTTTTTTTGGGGAGTTTTTTTGTTTGTTTTTTTTTTTTTTGGTCATGGTATAAGTCAGTCTAACTTTTTTACTGAAGGGTCATACCGTTGTACCCAACTTACCTATTTAATGAAACTTTAGATTACTTGCCTGAACATGCAAAATGTAGTAAGAGGAAAAATGATCTAAGAGAGCTAAACAGAACCTATATATATTATATAAAATAGATTAGCAATTGACTAAAATGTACTTGTATAACATAGTGTATGTGACTGTACATGTGTTCCTGATGGGCACTGACAAGTTACGGTATTTTTATTTGCATTGCAGTTAACTCTGTGTCTGACCCTCCTCCACCTCAGAATAAGCCAGCAGTTTTCAGATCCTCTAGAGAGGACACTGTGCAGTCCACGTTTTACCCTCAGAAAAGCTTCCCTGACAAAGGCCCCATTAATGGAACTGAACAGATACAGAAAACAGTCACTCCTTCTTACAACCGCTTTACAACAAAACCTTACACTAGTGCTGCAAGACCCTTTGAGCGCAAGTTTGAAAGTCCTAAATTCAACCATAATCTCTTGCCAAATGAAGCTCAGCATAAACCAGAGTTGCCATCAAAATCTCCAAATTCTCCTCAACCAGTTTTGAAAGCACACAGCTCATCACAGCCTCCTGAGTTTGATAGTGGGTTGGATACCTTTGCTGTACAGGTCGACAAGCCTAAATATCAACCAAATAATGTTAATGCTGTGCCTAAAGCCATTCCTGTAAGGTAAGCTGCTGCTTTTTCTTTCCACTAGCACATCTGTAGCAGTTTATCTGTGAAACTTGTGAGAAATGCGGATTTGCTTCTGTACTGTCTGTGCTTCAAATTTCTGTTGATATTATAGTTGAAAGATTATTACTATAATTTTAAAAATCAGTGCTAGTCTCCTCTAGTCTGTGCTCTTCTAAAATGCTAGAGGCAAGTATGCCATTGACTTTCAGGAAGAAAATACTGATAAAACTGCTAGGCTTTCTGTCTTGCATTCAGCCCTTCAGCACTCGAGGATGAGGAGGAAGAAGATGGACACACTGTTGTAGCCACGGCGAGAGGTGTATTTAACAGCAATGGTGGTGTATTGAGCTCTATAGAGACTGGAGTTAGTATTATTATACCACAAGGAGCCATTCCAGAGGGAATAGAGCAAGAAATATATTTCAAAGTCTGCAGAGACAACAGTATACTTCCACCTTTGGACAAAGAGAAAGGTAAGAGCTGGCTCTTAGTTATTTAATTATTATTATGTTATTTAATGCAATTAAATAGTAAATAGTAAAATAGTAAACAGTATTATGTTATTTAGTACAGTTCTTTTCTAACAGCAAAATTAAATACGAAAATACTGTAATACACTTCAATATGTAACATTTCTGTTTGAAGATAGTGTACATTTTGCAAAAAGCGTAAGGGAAACAATAATTGCTCAGTATTGAAAGTTGCAAGATGGAGGCCCTGAATTATAACTTGAGAATATTGAATTTGTAGACTTAAGTACTGATTTAAAATTTAGCTAGTGCACTAAAGAAGGTTCTAAATTAATTTTAAATATCCTTGAAAATGTAGGTTCCCTCACAGTGGAGGGATTTATTCTAGGCTTTCTTATTAGAAATATTTCATCTCCCAGTTAGAACCAAAAGCACTAAGCAGGAACTAATTTGAGTTTAATATCTAGAATTTACTTCAGTACTTGAAAATACTTAGCTTTTTTTTTTCATGGTTTTGAAAAGTATTCTTTTATATAAATATTTTCCTGACAGTCTTATTCATAAAGGTTGAACAGTATCTTCAGTTAAGCAACTTTTTCATAGTAAGTCTGTCTTTCATACCACTAGTCCAGTGTACATGCATTTTTCTCACCTGTCAAGATTCTGAATTTTCAAGAAACTAAATGGGTTTATTTCATAAATTCGCAGTTAAAGCATCAGTTGCAATCTGCAGTTACTTTGAATCTTTATAAACTAAACATAGGGGTATTCATTAACTGAATAATCTTACATTAATGTTTGGAGTTCTAAACTGAGAATAGACCTATATATTTGTATGCTTATATTTTGACTGTTAGAGTAAGGGTCATAGGCTCTATTCAGCCCAGTGCGCCATAAATCCATACAGGCAGAACATTGCAGCTGTACCACAGAGGGAAATACGAACAAACTGCTTACAGATTTGGGGATTTGTTTGTTTTGATGCACATGCTTAGAAATTAGTGGCCAAAAAAAGCCCAAACCAAACATAATTTAATCATCACACTTGTTTATTCTTTTTAGTTTAGAGATTGTGATACGTTTCATTGAAAAGCCAATTGAATACTCACAAAGAGACAATGAGCAACAGTCTTGCTAGGTGCTGTTCTTTACTGACAGGTCAGAAAGTTTGTATTTTTCTCTAAATTGCTGAGTAGCTGTGCAATGTAATTATGTAATACTTTGAACCTATTTCATGAAGAATCATTAACAGGTTTTTCTTTCTCTTAAATACAGGTGAAACACTTCTTAGCCCCTTGGTAATGTGCGGGCCTCATGGACTAAAATTCCTGAAGCCAGTGGAGCTGCGCCTGCCACACTGTGCGTCTATGACCCCTGATGGTTGGTCTTTTGCTCTAAAATCCTCTGACTCCTCGTCGGGTATGCTGTCCTCCCTCTGTCCTTTTGGGGCTTTTGGGTGCTATCGTATAATTTAAGTTTAATTTGGCTAAAGGTGATGCTGTGTAATACAAAGAACTCAATCATTGTATTTGTGTCAGACTCTCCCATTTCACTTCCATTACAAATGTCTTTCTTACATTTACTCATGGTGCCAGTTCATAGCTAAAACCATGATAGCAGAAAAAGAATAATATCTCTAGTCTATTAAATATAATTGTATTTTTCTATTCTGTCTTCTTTCTTGAGGACTGCTACAGCTGAACACACTTGAAATGATAGTCGCACTAAAACTGAGAGGAAATTATATGTACCTCTGATTGGCCTTTGTAACATAACTGTTTGTCTGTTGCTTAATTAACCATATAGGACTCTGCAAATCTTAACAATCTGCATGCTCATAAATCATGATTTAACGCTTGTTAACTGTTTCCACGTGTGCAAGTTGATGCTAACAATTGGGTCATTCAAGAAAACTATAGTGTTCAGTAAAAGCATTTGCAATTCATTCTAATGTAGCTGGATTTTCCACAAGACTTTTATTGGTTGCTTCTGCCTATTTCTCCTCTACTGCCTTTTACCCAGAATTTTCTGGTTGATAGTAAAAGTTGCAACTAGGTTGCAATTTAATTTACCTGTTCATTTTTACCTCACTCTGGCTTTCTGGGATGAGGGGAGAATGTATTGGCTGAAATTGTCAGTGAGGAGCCTAATTGAGAATTCTGGGCACGTTTCAAGCAATTTCATGAAATGGCTGTGAGGTTACAGAGATTTTAAAAAGGAATATTTGCACATCTGGGGAAAAAGTCTTAAGGTTTTATTCAGCTACTTTCAAAATTTATGGTGGAAGTTTCAAAACCATTACTGTGTATGTATGATCTAAGTAATGACTGAATTATGTAATTCTGTATAGAGCATTTAAGCCACCATGTATGCATCTCTCCTGTCACTAATGTATCTATCACTGTCAGCACCAAAGCACTGATGCTTTGAAAGATTAAAGCATCAATCCCCTTGATGGGGATTCAATAACCTAGAAGTATTAATGGCAATAATTTTCAGTTGTTTTTTACAAGCTATTATATGCACGTGTTGCATGCATCTATTTAACAATGTGAGTATACAATGGCAGTGTTAAAACCCAACCTTATAAATTATAGGGTCCCAAAAGATAGGACAACTGTGTACAAAAATGACACGACCTTCCTTTGTAACTAATAGCACTTGTTCATGAACTTACTTGAAGTGAAGGGAGAGGACTAAAATCTGAATAATAACTGAAGTTACTGAGACATTTTTCTCCCTTTACAAAGTGGGATGTGTGTGTGCGCGCGCGCATGTGTGGGTGAGAGCAAGAGCGTGTATATTTAAGCCCTAACACTTTCTGTACTGTAAATATAACACCACATTCTGTTAATCTGAAAATGGGATGTATATCATAACATTGCTTTTTTTGAGACAAACTTTAAAATTAGGCAATTCTGTCTTATGATATGTAAGTAGACCATACTGTGTCTTAAATAAATAATTGTTTTCTCTCTTTCTAAATTAGTTGCTTATGGGACTCTGATTTTTGAGGTGGCTTTATAATAACAGCTTATAGAATTCTGGGTTTTTTTCTCTCTTCAGTTGTCTGCTCTACCTCATCTTTTCTCAATGTATCCATGTTCTGTCCTAAAAGTGACATTCATTTGCACTTACTAACATCTTTCTGCTGCATTTAAGCCTCGTATATTGATACTTTAAACTCCTTCAAAAGCTTGAATGATGCTGGTATTAAAACTGACTTGGGGAAAAGAGTTGCCTTTTATGGCCACATTTATTAGAATGTATCGCTAAAAAATTCTGGAGGATTGTCTTTTTTTTTTTTTTTTTCCAAAGCAGTTCTATGTAAGTATGGTAAAATCTTCCTCAACAGGTAGAGGATGCACTGGCTACAGTCTAATCCTTACTATGTATTTAGGAGGAAGGATTGGAAGATTGTCTGCCATTTGTTTCATGAGCAAGACTAGGACCTTGTTGTCCTATAGTCCTGTTTTACCCTTCTCCCAAATATATTCGTTCATGTGAAGTTTTGAATGGATTTCTCTACATCTGTAAAATGAAAACTTCTCCAGCATTATTGAGCTTCTTGACTGAAACAAGTAGTCTTAGCTGTTTGCACTCTAACTGTACAAAGGCCACTTCTATTCTTTGTCCCCGCATCAGATGTTGACATCACTCCACACCAGTGCATTGTGTACTTCATTATGTTTTCATGAGTTCTTCAAGAAAATTGTGGAATTTACATCAGTCTTAATTAATAGAGAGGTCTCATGTGTTTGCAGTCTGACTTGGTTCTGTAGCTTGTTGCACGTTTCTCAAGGCAGATCTGTTTCGGCCAAGCTATTTCATGTCAGTTATCTGGAAGGCTTAAGAGAACTGAGTGCATATTTCACTGTTCTACCATAGTGCAATGATAATACCTTGTATGCAGTGGCAGCATTTAGTAGTAGTTTTAGCTTTAGATACTTGAAAAACAATTGGCTGTGCAGATGGAGTGTAACCTGGTGAGGTGGCAACTGATGACTTTGCCTTGTAACAGAATGTTACGCAGAACCTTTGACCATGAGTGGATAAGATCTGTTGTAAAGATGAAATACATACCAGTTAATTAGAATTCTTTTTAGAATGTCGGTATTTCAGACTTCTAAATGAGTATACCGGATGTAGCTGTAAAATAACTACAGTCTTGTCTACAATAGTTTTCATAATAGAAAACTACGAGTGTGTCATAACTTCTGATTTAACTTACCTGTGTTCAGAACTGTTTGAAGAAACTTAAAATGCATCCTACCCAGATTAGCTTTTAAAATGTCTTAATTTTTTCTGGCAATTTTGGAAAGAGCCAGTGAATACCCAATACACTGTTAACACTTCTCAGATGGAAGGCACTACATCGGTGCGGTAGAATGACTTGTATTTAACAATTCCCAACTGCCACAGCATCTGTTTTGAGTAACTGATCTTTCTTCTGTTACATGGAAGTAAAGGATTATTGTTTCAATAATAACATAAACTGCAGCGTTTAAAAAAACCAAAACAACAAAAAAAACACCCCCAAGCAAACAAACAAAAAACCCAGACCAGTGTTGATTCAAAACTTAGACACTCCTGTCCAAAAGCTCGGTTGTTCAAGATGTACACTGTTTGACAGCAGATACTAAACACCAGCATTGTGTTTTCCTCCCACAGGTGAGCCCAAAACCTGGCAGAACAAGTCTCTTCCCGGGGATCCAAACTATCTTGTTGGAGCAAACTGTGTCTCAGTCCTAATTGACCACTTCTAAATACTAAGTTAGCTGATTGAGTAAATAATGTGAAACTGAGATGGACCTTATATATAAACTGAACCACTCTATCAAGTATTAACTGTTCTCTAAGTGATAATGGATCTTAGTGTTTAAGCATCTTGCTTTAACTAACAGCGGTTTAGCAAGTACACTCTTTGAACCATGGTCACAATACATGCCACAAGCAGGGAGGAGGGTACAGTGGGAACAAGGTGGGGTTTTTGCAGGTCTGTATGCTTTGTTTGGTTGTTCTTTCGTGGGTATTTTATTTCTTTTTTCTTTTTTTTAAAGGGCACTACTAGTGTTTTATTGTTTAAAATCTGAAAGAACCAATGAAACTATATTCAGAGGACCTGAATTTGATTCATACTCACTGGTGAAAACACAAATTTGGCCTGCATTTTTATGGCTGTGTGTTTATAACTCACAAGACTACATTTTGGTCTCTAGTTTTTAAACAATTTCTGGTGTACATGTCCAATGAAATGGCAATCAACTTGGGGTAGCACAGTTCAGATCCTTTCCTCTGCTGAGAGGCTACTGTAAACATATCTACTTACTGTATATGGAAACATTGTCGTGAGAACAGGGGGGAGGGGGAAAAGCATGAGGGATGACTATGGTTCAGTTGCCTCTGCGGATTTGTAAATTTAACCACATTATTACAGACCTATTAACCAGCAGGGATGCCTTACCCTCATGTTTTTAATAGTTGTAGCTCTCATAGTTCTCTGTATTGAGTTTGTACGGCTTTTGTGCTTATCTAGCATGAGGTCTCTCATTAGAGACTGGGGAAAGGGGGGGGAAAACCACAGAACAACAACTTGTGAGTTTGGTTTAGAGAATGAGTATTGTTTATGTTCATCAGCCAGAAGAGAACCAGAAGAAAATGATGGTATGTTTTCTGCTATGCATTTGAAAATTTATAGATGTGTTAGACTGCTTGTACATAACGCGTGCATACTACTTTTGTTCCTGGTTTGTAAATTAACTTTTATAAGCTTTACCTTTTTATATATATATAAATATATATATAAAAAAAGTTTCTTAAGGATATCTTTGTATTCTCATACCTTTTGAGCCTTGAACTTTGACATCTGCAGCAATAAAGCAGCATTTCTACAATATATGAACAAGGACATTTTTAAAAAAATGCACAAAGTTGTTACCTTTTAAAGTGCTGCATTTAAAGAATATAACTCGGAATTCTCTACTTTGGTTAAATTCTTGAAAAGTATCCCTACTGTAATTTGTCATAAGGATGCTGTACTATGTGCCCTGAAATGTATTTTTTTACTAATAGACGATTTATTACGGCACAATGGCACTACTACTGTTTAGATAATATACCACTGCATTCTGTTAATGAGTTATTAGCTATTCAGGTGTGGCTGATTTTTTTTTTCTCTGCAGTTATTAAAATTACACGTTTCTAAATATACAGAATAAAACTGTTTTTAAAATAATAAAGGAGATTGTAGTACATTATTGTTTCTGAAATGCATTTATGTGAACATGACAACTTTCATTTTTGCCTGTGTAAGGAGACAGCTGGAGTCTGCCTAATGTTTGTACACAAAGCAGAGCTCTTGTGCAGTGAGTTGGAGTTGTCTACAGCAGGGCTTCTGAAATGATGAGTGTGGATCCATGGGAAATACATGGTACAAATAGGAGTGATAGACTTGTCCCTTGAATCACTATGTTGGTGCTAGTGTACTTGTTATACCTACTCTTACAAATAAAGTTGGTAGTGTTGTAGCATGTAGATTTACACATAGTCTAGTTACACAGTTTTAAAGATATTCCTACAGAATCCTGTTATGAGGCCTGTTTGGAGTACTCAGTGGCTAGTTAGAATTTATTTTAAAATAAGACTATAGAAATAGTATATAACCTCATGTGTCCATTCTGTGACCAGTTAGTTTCTGAGGCATACCTTCTACTGACCAGTTAGTTTCTGAGGCATACCTCACCCTAGAAGATGCATTCACTACTACTGCTATTAGAGCAGGCGGAAAATTTGACTAGCAAAAAACCTGTTTGTATCAGGATGTTGTTTTTCATCTGTGTTGTTGATGATATATTGGTGGTATTTTTTGAATTAGCAGAAAGAAAGGGTTCAAAATGCATCAAAGCATCTTGGAGAAAATGCTAATGCTAAAATTTCTGAACTGCTTACAGGGGTGTCATTTGTGTCCTGGACATCCTAAGTCTAGTATGCTGTAAGGTGTAACTATCCTGCGTTGCTTTTACTGTAGTGATCCAGATAATGTTTCTGCTCTTCTTTTCAAGAGTTCAGGGTCATGGTTTCATATCAAAATGAAGAAGAGGGCAGCTTTTGCTCTGCTGTCTTTTCATAAATGAAATGACAAAGTTGATGGTGTTCAAAAATGTGGCAATCCTCTCCTGCTAAACAGCTTGTCAATGGAGTTGTCTTTTGCTGTCTACATTTTGCTGTAGGAGCATTTATCTAAGTGGCTAATTGAAACCACATGAATATTTTACTTGTTGTTAAATCCCAGTGCTTTTGAATTAAGACATGGCCGTGGAGAATAATTGTGCTAAAATAACACATTTTCTTATTTTAAAATAGCAGTGGTTTTTAAGTCTTTATCTCTGCAAGAGGTTACCTTCCTTACCTTCTTAATGCAGGTTAGGATCTACAGGAGGTAAGTTCACATGTAGTACTTCAATTTACTCTAGTTCTCTATTCACTGTTTATTGTGAATTTCAAAACCAGCCTCTCCCAATTATTCCTGTTGGTCCCAGTGAAGTACTGCAGCATTAGCAGTGCAAATTTGATAATGTAAAATAATGTAAAAAACTAATGCAAAGTTAATCATGGAAATCTTAAGTCTTACACTTTATAATGACTTCAGTGGTGGAAACAGTGGGTACAGAATTGCTGCTCATCTCTCTGCCCTCAGTTCTTGGTTAAAATAGTTTTGGTTTTGTTGGGGTTTGTTTTGTCTTTTGGGTTGGGTTTTTTTTCATTATTTTTATTTGTGGTGGGGTTTTGTGTGTGTGGTTTCGGTTTGGGGGAAGTCTTTTTTGGGTTTTTTTTGTTTGTTTTGGGGGTTTTTCTGTTTGGGTTTTTGTTTTGGTTTGAGCTTTTTTTTTTTGTTGTTGTTTTGGGTTTTTTTTCTGAAGCAGTAACTGGTGAGTATTCAACTACACCTACACAAAAGTTACAGTTGTGAAAATGAGGAGCTCTTCCAGCGCTTGCCAAGAGCAGGTGAGGCCCAGCATAAACTTTGGCAGGTTTGGTTGGTGGGAGCAGTGTCTGGATGTTTTCACTTTTGGACCTGGGCTCTGTAGAGCTTGAGAGAGCATTACAGGTCTAGAGAGCAATTATGTGCCAAAACAAGCACAGATTGCAAGTGTTGGTGGGGCCACTCTGCTGCTTGCTATGGGAGGGTTAAGGCCGCACCAGCTTTTCTGTCCTGGCACCTTTGGTGTGGGATCAGTGGCTAGATGTTTTCACCTCTGGAGCTGGGCTCTGCAGAGCCTGAGATAGCTAGCCTCGGATGGCATTGTAGGTGGAGAGCATTAGGTACCTAAGCAAGTGCAGATCCCAGTGTTGGTGGGGCTGTTAGTGTCTTTGATAAGGGAAGGTGACACCCAGCAACAGGCACCTTTGGTGTTGGAGCAGTGACTGGATGTTTTCATTTTGTGGGCTGGGCTTTCAAGGCCTCAAGAGTGCTATGCAGAGAGGCATTACACGGAAAGAGTGCATATAGTTCTTTGAACCCAGCAGGCACGTAAGTATAATAAGTTCTCCAACCAGATATTAC